>JBAIZL010000004.1:6174554-6212054 GCA_036971475.1 Prosapia bicincta | reverse complement strand
AGCACTAAGTCAAAATACAATTACAAGAATTATAACTGAATTTACAATTGAATTCAATTATAATTCTTGTATTTGTATTTTGACTTAGTGCTTTATATATATATATTATTGTTATTATTTTTTCCACCACTCTCTGAGTGATTCGACATAGGTCAAGTAACCGAAAGGTGCGTCATCACACAAGGTAAAATTATTGCACTTAGTGATGGCAAAAAGTATTTACAAGTAATAATAATAACTTCATAAAGTCAGTGCAACGGAAAAATAATGAACAACATGAAATATCACTATATATATATATATATATATATATATATATATATATATATATATATATATATATATAAGAAATGAGACAAATACAAATACAAGAATAATTTGTTGAATGTACAATTCAAAGCTTTTCGTTGCCAAACAGTACCAACATCATCAGTAATACTAAAGAAAATTCGAATTATTTAGTATTACTGATGATGTTGGTACTGTTTGGCAACGAAAAGCTTTGAATTGTACATTCAACAAATTATTCTTGTATTTGTATTTGTCTTATTTCTTTATTAATAGACAAGAATACATATTGTAGTATATATATATATATATATATATATATATATATATATATATATATATATATATATATATATATATAAGAACAAAAGTCAAAATACAAATACAAGAATTATATTTGAATTTACAATTCAAAGCTTTTCGTTGGCTAACAGTACCAACATCATCAGGAATATTAAACAATTAAAATTAACATATGTGCAAATTAGATCAAATAAATAGTTATGCCAAATCAATTACAATGTTGTTAAAATTTTTTTATTTTGCTGCCCTAACATTACAAACACTGAATATATTATCGAATTTAGATTTTACTTGTATTTGTTCATTTATCAACTCATTATTAGTATTATATTTATGTATTTCTAAAGCTTCATAAATATTCATTCTCAGGCCTTTGTTAATTTCTTTTATAAGTATCATATTATCTATATTAGGAAATAAGTGATTATTATTAATACAATGACTAGCAAAATTTGATTTATAAATTTCTGGCTTTTTATATGCATTAAAATGTTCTTTATATCTATCTTTAAGTTTTTTCTTAGTTTGTCCTATATAAACTTTATTACAATAATCACATTCTAATTTATATACACCGTTTTTTTCATGCATATTAATAATATTATTATTATTCATTATATTTATTAATTTATTATTAGTATTATATGCGAATTTTATGTTGCTACCTTTAAACAATTTTGTGATATTTTTGACAAAAAATATTTTTGACAAAATTACAATTCTTGTATTTGTATTTTGACTTTTGTTCTTTATTAATACACAAGAAAACATATTGCGATATATATATATATATATATATATATATATATATATATATATATATATATATATATATATGTATGTATGTGTGTATAGGATGGAATTGAAAAGGATTTAATTTCATGTGTTGGGAAGCCGTCGCCTCACTGGTTTCGTAATTTATTTCAAAATTTATTGGTTTGTCTAAAAACATAGCCCATTTAGAGCTTAATTCAATTTACGACGGTTAAATGTAAAATATGCTGGACACCCCCCGCTGAAGGTATTTTCCAAAAACCCACCCTACCGTGAATGCCGTATTTCTTTTCGGGTTAAATGTCCAAAGTTCGGTTAAATCTAGCGTAAAAATTGTTGTTGACACGTTAAAACTGGGACCGAGCCAAGTATTTGTTAAACGGGCGACTTTTATGTGTCTAAGTAAATGTCTGAGTGCTTCGATGTCGTGAGGCGGGATCTGTAGGTATTTGTAGCACAATGATCTAGAGAGCATGCGCGCACGTACGCACGTGCTTAGGTAGCAGCTAGAGCCGCGGGAGCTCACTGTTTAAGCGTTTTGAATAGCCTGTGTTGTAACACCGAATACCGAAAGGGGCAACCTTTGTGGAAAGATGTGGTCAAGCAACACTTTCGTGGCAACGTCAATTAGATTAACTTTTTATACTTTATGCTTGTTAATTGTTTCTATTTTTTAGACCTTCCACAACAAAACTGTCTCCACAGCAGGATTCAGTGAATTGTTTCGGCTCTCTTTGTCCCCGTCCTATTTTATCTTTCTATTTCTCTCGCTTCCTTTCCTTCCTGTACACTACCTCCCCTCGCACCCACCACTCTCATGCCTCATCCTCAAATCTCCTCCAATATCCCGTCCCCTCTCAACTGCCTCCTTCACCTGCCTACTTCTGCTGCTCTCTTTCCCTTTTATTTTTTGGTTCCGTACGTTTCACACTCCCCCTCTCCCCTTCTTTCCCTAACAACTTCCTTTCTTCCAAACCCCCTAAAACCCCCACACACCTTCCTCCTACACACACCTCCCTCCTTCACACACCTCCCTCCTTCACACACCTCCCATACCCTCACCACTACACCTCTTCTCTCACCACACACCTTCCCTCCCTCACCACATCTCCACCCCATTTCACACCCCTTTTACACCCTCTTTCACCATCCTTTTCCTCCTGCTCTTTTTTTCTCTTTTTTCCGACTCTTATACTACCTCTCACCTCCGTACCCCCACAATCCTCCCCTCCTTCTAAAATTTTTAGATCTTTTAATACACACACAAAACATTAAAAAACATCAATTAGCTCTTATTTACTAATACAATGTGTTACTTGTTAGCTCAGTATACAATATGCACAAACTGTATCTATAGTTAACAGTTATATTTTAGCTTCTTACTACTGTTGAAGTTTATTGTTATAGGGAACTAAACGAGTAATATAAAAAAAATGTTTTAAACGTAAATTCCTACTGAGATTGAGAAAAAAACTTTTATTATTGTTCGCTTATTTCCAGTTTGTTTGTTAATTTTATTCGTTTCATTCATTTCTAACCGTACAGCACTATTTATGATATTGTGTGGTAACCATGGCAACAGTTTAAGGCTGTACGGTGGAGGCTTTGACGATAACCTGATGAGCGAAAAAAATTCATATACGTCTTTGAGAAAGGTGGCGCAGTGCCAAATTTTTATAATTTAGTTATTGAATAAATATTTGAAAAACCTTTATTAACATCGATTGTCATCCACTATAGGTTTACAAAAATGTATTTGAACATGATTGGAAGATTAAAAACGTATTTTAATAACTATTGGAAATTTGTACAAGATATATATATATATATATATATATATATATATATATATATATATATATATATATATATATATATATCAGGAGAGTGTTAGCTGATAGAGGGAATTTAAAAAAAAACATCTAAAAATAACTGTTTCAATAATTGAACCAAAAGAAATTATATTGTTCGTCAACTTTAATTGTCGTGACATAGGTCAAAGAAACATGACAGTCCGTTATAGTCTGAACAACCTTCATGAGTCCATGCAAGACAATGCCCGCACTGTATCCGATCATCCAGAGGGGGTCGTGTATTTTCCCTGGTAAATTAAACAACAATAATCGTTTTACAATGAAAATATTGAAAAGAACCCCAGTACAACAAAAATAATAAAAAATAACACATAAAACAAGTTACTTAAGAATGAACCCTTAAGTTAATCTTAAGTCTAATCTTAAGTAACTTGTTTTATTTGTAAAGAACTTGCAAAAAAGTTACCTTAATATTTTTTCAGAAGCAACGAATACAAACAACACACAGCCACATGCTCAAAACTACACTATGGCACTGGGTCTTGTAGTGATGTTTTGTCTACTTCATTTAGCTCACATATTAGGCGTTTAGAGTCTTAGTGACACTGGATAGGAAATTATCGCAAAAAATCACTTTTCCCGGGCTATTCATTTTGCCCGAACTTCTCGTATAATGTTTCTCCCGGACGATAAAACGCCGTGGAAATTATTACAAAAGGAGCGAGGAAAACAGTAGAATAAACGACATCCATGACTGACAGAATTGTAACCAGCTCAATTCTATTATCGGCCGATAATTTATATTGACAGAAGCTTGAAGCCTCTATCTCCTGATTTCGCTCGAACTGCAAAAATTTGAATATCGACTCGTCCTTTTGAGATGCATGACAAATACGCGAACCCTCTCCCCATTTCGCCACCCAGCAATACATATTTCATGAAAGTTCCATAGAAATGCGGTTCCCTGGAGGCGAAAGTTTGCGGGAAAACATTCTAAAGGACACAATGGCGCTGGAAAAGGGAATCTAGCACTCAGCATGTGTCAGCAGGAATCGTGTTCCATTTAACGATTAAAAAAGTTCACGTTTTATGTGACGCAGCGTTTGACAAAGATAAACTTTTTAATTTTTACGATTAGACTTCGCAGTCTTCGCTTAAACCAACCAGGGGGACTAACCTTACGTTCCTAAAGGAATATATAGCTTTAAGGTTTACTAAACGAATAAGTCGGGCGAGCGGAAAACATCTTATCCGGCGTTATCCAGGTGGCCGCTAAACTTAAATAAAATTCCGATATAGATATTTGAAACTTTGCTTTTCTTTAGTTTCATGTGTAGCATTTCGTTTTTAGAATCTAAACGACTTAGGTCACCCCCCTTCCCTCAGCACGTTTCTAACGCAAGGCGGTTATCTTGAAGATCTAGGAATTGTCTCGGAGATTTCTGAAAGCCAGACATGGCGATATGTCACCGCTAACTGCAGTTTCATTTATTACTTGGAGGTTACTTTGAGGTTATGTTAAATAATATTAAAGTGCACTTTTCTATGTATTTAGAAATATTGATAGTTTTATTGAAGAGGTGATGTCGAATTGGGCACATGGTCCGTTAGGGTCGCAAAAACGACGGTTGAATAGGCCCCTGGTCAGTTCGGATATAGTGTCGTATTGAGCTCATACCTCTACAATCATAACCTACAAAATGGAATGCTCGTATCCACCTTAGCTTTAAATACATTCAAACATCTAAAATAGATGTTTGGTTACGGTCAGATGATGGTCAGAGATGATTGAAACATCTCCTTTTTATATCAATATAAATAGTCGTGTAATAATATTTTATGGTATATGCGCACAAAATGATAAAACCCCCTTACCACCCCTTTGCCAGGGGGCCATTGGAACGGTTCAGCATGACACCGTCATAGGGTTAACAAAAACGAACACGTAATGGAATGCTCGCTTGACCTGGCGAGCACCACGTTATTGATTAGGATTATTTGTAAGTTTAAATAATAATTAAAAGATGAAAGTACAGTATTTTTAATGAATTTTATATTTCTTTATGTTTTAGTAAAGTTTAGTTGTATTTATTTGCTTCCATTGTGTTTTAGTTTTCAATTCTATCGTACATTAAAATAAAAACGAATGTCTGATCACTTAACAAAACTAATGTTGCCCGACTGACCAGGAGCCCAATGCAACCCCGACCCTTTAAAGGTTGACGGTAATCCGCCTAGGGATGTTTTGACCGCAGGCCCAGCCTATTAAAGCAAGATGTAAGACTCCATAAAACAGCTGTTTCTGTGACTCGTGAGTTTTGAGAAACTCTGAAGAAAATTGTAAATGATCTCTTACACAACCACACACTTATAACTTATTCGAAACCTCAGCCATTACTTTAAACTTTTTATTTGAAACCTTTTAAATATTATAAATATTTTAAATATTCGTATACTTTAAATGATCTGTGATATTTGACAAGTACATATTATTTTATCTATTTTTAAAATTTCCATTTTCACCACACACTTTCTATTCGCAAGCTCTACTACACAGGAACCAGTTAATTCGTTGATTTTTAACGAGATTTCGAAGTGGAAGTAGAACTCTAGCATTGTGTCGTTTCTGTTGGTTTAGGGTTATATTTTCAGAAAACCTTGAATTTCCTATATCTCAACGACATTTATCTTCCTGTCCTCACAAGGGTTTTACATTGGCTCCATATATATTTCGTGTGTAACGATTTAGACAGCTCTTTATGGACCTGCTAGAGAGTAGATTGACCACTTTGCACAACGGATATTTTATCTCCCATTTACCCCATCCTCTACCAGGGGTTAACGTCATCACTCTAGCCCTGCCTATATTCACACTCCTTTTACAATAGTCCGACGGATTGATCTAACAACCTAACAATATTCATGTATTTTACCCCTTGGTTTTATTTAGCAAATGCATGATATATTAGCTACCCCCGCTCAAGGATGCTGTCTCTGGTAGGAAATCAGCCCTTCATGTTCCTGCAAAACTAGCTTCTCTCATCCATATTATGGTCTTCGCCATGTGATATCCTTAATCTACAAATAAATTCATAACCTCAAAAAGTTCTTTTTGAAATTTTTACTGTTTCCGTTTATGCTTTCACATTTTTGTATCTCGATGAGACAGTACACGTATCTCACCACTAGGGATTTCTTCCAAGCATGCCCTTTGATACTTTTCTACATTACGGGTGCGTTTATAAGTTCCGGAATTCTAAAAAGCTACTTCCTTTGTCACCTTTTAGTACTATTTTTAATTTGGGAAAATAAGGTAGTTATATCTCATTACCAAATACACTTCTATTCTCTGGTAAATTAACTTTATTAAATTCCTTCTATTATCTCACACTCTCCTGATATATAACTTGTACACATTTTCAATCAATAATAAAATACGTTTTTATTCATCCAATCAAGTTCAAATACATTTTTGTAACCTATAGTGAATGACAATTGATGTTAGTAAAGTCTTTTCAAATATTTATTGAATAATTAAACTATAAAAATTTGCTGCGTATATCCGGATTCGAACTGAGAAATCTCATGTTCGAAGTCTATCATGCTTTGACACTGTGCCAACTTTCCAATACCTAGAAATTTGTTTTTTAAAGACTTATATGAATTTTGTTCCTACCATCTGGTTGTCGTCGAAACCTTCATTGTTCTACCTTAAACTGTTACCATGGTTATCACACAATATCATAAATAGTAGACTAGGGTTAAACATGAATAAAAGTAATAAAATAATGAGAAAAACTGGAAATAAACAAACAATGATAAAATTTTTCTTTGTTTATCTCAGAAGGAATTTACTAAAAAACAAAGTTGTATATTACGTGTTTATATTTGTACTTATATTAAGAATAGGTTGGTTAGGCTCACTTTCACTTTGTATCGGGATACTTTAGCGCCAACACCTACAAACCTTACTAAAATTATTTCTGATAAATCCAAGCAAAACATGTTTGCCCCCGCTATTGAATACTGGTAAATCTTTTGTTTTCAGCACGTGCTTAACCATTTCTTCAGTACACCTGCACAAACTATCCGTTCACATTAATTCTAACTTTCTAATTTTGGTGTTGTCACTACAGTATTCCCTTAACAGTGACGTAGCCACTTTATTATAAGTTTTTAATTTGGTAAAATTGCTAGCTTAAACAGAAACTGAATCATGTTACTTTTTGGTTGTACCCCACTTTATAATAAATTATTTATTAGGTGTGTATTTAATTAAGAAACTGTAGCAACCACATTAATAAAATTACTGATGTCTTACCAATATCTGTTTCAAAAAATTCCCACACATCTGTGCAACCGTCACCCTCTTTTTCTCGCGAGGATTGTTTTCAGTAAAGAAGACAAGACCGTGTTCTTTAGATCCAAACCCCCGCATCTAGTTCCAACACAAAAGTCCCCTGAAGATGGATTAATCACAGATACGACTACATTCAAGTATCAACAATGCTTTTCATTCTAAAAAAGATACATACATTTAAATTTATCGTTTTACAAGATAAAAAATTATGACAAAAAAAATTTCAATTTGCCTGAATGATTCTATGTGCATTGTAGATAGATTTCGAGTGTACGCAATCTGCAATATTCTCCTATTAGTTAGATTGCTTTTCCAACGATTGCAGCGCGCAGCATAATGTTAACGAAGATTTATTGTTGCAGTTAGTACAAAACGTAACATTTCCGGCAACGCTGTGTGTTGTTACAATATTATACATTCTGGTAAGTTTTATTAGAGATACCTGAGGAAGGGGGTTCAATACGGCGTCTAAGCTTTAGTGCAGCAAAAGTGTATTAGTGTATTACATTTTTATTCTAATAATTGTCGTAAAATTAGAATATTCAAACTGGGTTGCGAGTTATAATGATTAATAAATAAATAACTTCACCAACTCACAGTTATAAGCAATTTATGGGCGTTTCTAAGACTTATGCCAGCATTATCAGTGAGACTACCATACAATCACCGTACAACTCTGTTTTATCAGTTGTAGTTTTTAGTTGGAGTTCTAATAATTGTCTTCAAAATCGATTCAAATGCCACTGTATTACGTGTAATATTTACTTCCGGTAGAGAAAGTTCCGATGGTCGTGAACTGTAAGACGTGGATAGGAAACAAAACTTTTTTTTATTAAAGTATGAACATATTTTTTTAGTTCACCCCAGAGCCACGGTTTGGCGGTTGTAAAAACATAAAGGGTAAACACAAAAGGGGGAAGTAAAGGGGGTAAAATGTCACCTTTTACTGTCCGCATGAATTGTTTCATTAACTGGACCCTTGGGTTTACAATGTACGACGGTTTCGTGGAAGGAATATATATAATGCATATTGTAGGCAATATTCATGGAAGCTCAGCTTTAGGAGTGGATTAACACGTGACGCACAGTACAATCAGAGCACGAATGTACAGGTACACAAAGTTAGAGGGAAAGCAGTACATCTCTGGACTAATAAGACAATCGTTATACAGATATACAATTACTCTATAAATAGAGTACAATCTGGTTAGAATTAAAATAGACTGGCAAAGACAAGCATAATAGAGTTATAATGCAACTCTATCACTAAAGTACAATCAGGTTAGAATTAAAATGGACCAGCAAAGACAAGCATGATAGAGTTATAATACAACTCTATCACTAAAGTACAATTAGGTCAGAATTAAAACGGACCGGCAAAGACAAGCATGATAGAATTATAATACAACAAATCTATAACTAAAGTACAATCAGGTCAGAATTGAAATGGATCGGCAAAAGACAAGCATGATAGAATTATAATACAACAACTCTATAACTAAAGTACAATCAGGTTAGAATTAAAATGGACCAGCAAAGACAAGCATGATAGAATTATAATACAACAAATCTATAACTAAAGTACAATCAGGTTAGAATTAAAATGGACCGGCAAAGACAAGCATGATAGAATTATAATACAACAACTCTATAACTAAAGTACAATCAGGTCAGAATTGAAATGGACCGGCAAAAGACAAGCATGATAGAATTATAATACAACAACTCTATAACTAAAGTACAATCAGGTTAGAATTAAAATGGACCGGCAAAGACAAGCATGATAGAATTATAATACAACAACTCTATAACTAAAATACAATCAGGTCAGAATTAAAATGGAAAGGCAAAGACAAGCATGGTAGAGTTATAATAAAACACTTAAACTAGAGTACAATCAGGTTATTATTAAAATGGAACTTCCCTTCCTTGTTACACGTTACGGTATCAATAAAATAACCGTAAATGCTTCTTAACGTAGCGGGTGGATTTTATGAGAAAGTTCCATTGGAACTTCAAAGAATGCTGTGCATGTTTTGGGAAGCGGACACTTTCCAATGTGTTGGAGGTTTTAAGAAATGTGTTTTTATTCGTGGAAAATTTAAAAGCTGGAAGATTCTCTTAGTTCTGTTATTGCCGAAACGAAGGAGGGTTGCTTTGCACATCCCAGGTGGGATCTTTCTACCTCCGTGTAAGCGATGTTGGCGGCAGGGTTTCTCGGCTTGTATTTGTTTTGTGTCACGATTCAAACTAATACCTGAAATGACGCCGTCCCGACCCTGGTTTCGCCGTATCTATGTTTCGCCCTTCCACCCTTACGACACGAGAACCGTAACAGGTTAATAAAGGCGAAGCGTGCGCAGTGCATCCCTCTCAAGCTAACGAGCAGTCTACAGATCTTGTTCCCGAGTTTGGGTTACATTAAAAGCAGAAAACCACTAGAACTCTCCAAAATACCTTTATTTGTTCTGCATAAAGTAGCAAAGCAATTAGTGCCAACAAGTAGACGTCTATAACAGCGCACTGACGTCATCACGGCTGCTCTGTTTCCACCCTACAAAGGGGTAAAGGCTTGAAGCGACAATAAGGGCCTAACGAGACGGTTTTTACGGCGTTTATTACGTGGGGATATATATTAGTCTAAATGCTAGTGAAATCTTTGTAACACTTATATCAAACACCGAAGGGGTAAATACTTATCATATTTCGCTCATAGATGCGCTGAAAGGGATACGTCAGTGCTCAAGAATAAAAAACCTCATGCTCCGCCTTAATCTTGCCTTAAGCTAAAGGTTCTGATCCCATAAACCTACCCATATCTACTCAATTCTAGAATACTAAATGGAATAAAATATCCGATAAATTCAAAGTCGCTGAAGGACTAATATAAAGTTATAGTGGTAGACGGCTTTTGAGGCAGTGGAACAGAAGGCTACTTCTTAGACTCACTAACAAGGTATTTGTAAGGTAATACCTCTCCTTATTCCTTAGCATAAGGTGATCCAAGCCGCCAGGGTTCCTGCATGATATTTCTTGCCAGGTTTTTTCGTCCCATTCTTAGCGCGACACTTACCGTACTGTTTCATTTCACTATCTCCTGATTCTCCATGGAAAGAGCTTATGAGCTTGGTAAATAAGCAATCAATCCAGTTTCCTTCACTCGCGGTGTGGATACTAACCGCATGCGCATGTGAGTCGGAGGTAGCTTGCTAGAGGCTGGCTGCCAGGAGGAGTAGATTGTTCTGGAGGCTCAGACCCAGGTAAAAAAAATGTGTTCAAGCAAGGATTTACCCAGATTTGAATTTCGGGGGCTGTCCAATGGTGAAATCTGGGAATGAGAACTAGGTCCGGTCTCTAATAAGTAGAAAAACCGAGAGTTTTTCTGGGCTTTCTGAAAAATTTTGAAAAAATATGCTTGATTTAATTTATAATTTTTAAAAATCAAATCAAATGTATTTAAAAGTCTTTAACCAAATCCTAATAACCACTTATTTCGGTTATGTTTTGTTTGTTATTATTAAATTCCTGCTATTAGTTGATACTCTTTCACTCTCTCTCTCTCTCTCTCTCTCTCTCTCTCTCTCTCTCTATATATATATATATATATATATATATATATATATATATATATATATATATATATATATATATATCTTGAACAAATTTTCAATCGATAATAAAATAAGTTTATATTCATCCAATCAAGTTCAAATATATTTTTAAAACCCAAAGTGGATGACAATAGGCGTTTCCACCCTACAAGTGGTAAAGGCTTGAAGCGACAATAAGGGCCTAACGAGACGGTTTTACGACGTTTATTACTTGGGGATATATATTAGTCTAAATGTTAGTGAAATCTTTGTAACACTTATATCAAACACCGAAGGGGTAAATACTTATCATATTTCGCTCATAGATGCGCTGAAAGGGATACGTCAGTGCTCAAGAATAAAAAACTTCATGCTTTGCCTTAAGCTAAAGGTTCTGATCCCATAAATCTACCCATATCTACTCAAATATAGAATACTAAATGGAATAAAATATCCGATAAATTCAAAGTCGCTGAAGGACTAATATAAAGTTATTGTGGTAGACGGCTTTTGAGGCAGTGGAACAGAAGGCTACTCCTTAGACTCACTAACAAGGTATTTGTAAGGTAATACCCCTCCTTATTCCTTAGCATCAGGTGATCCAAGCCCCCAGGGTTCTTGCATGATCTGTCGCGGGATATTTCCTGGCAGGTTTTCTTTTTTGCCAGGTTTTTTCATCCCGCTCTTAGCGCGACACTTACCGTACTGTTTCATTTCACTATCTCCTGATTCTCCATGGAAAGATCTTATGAGCTTGGTAAATAAGCAATCAATCCCATTTCCTTGAATCGCGGTAGGGATACTAACCGGATGCGCATGTGAGACGGAGGTAGCTTGCTAGAGGCTGGCTGCCACGAGGGGTAGATTGTTCTCGAGGCCCAGACCCAGGTAAAAAAAAAATGTGTTCAAGCAAGGATTTACCCAGATTTGAATTTCGGGGGCTGTCCAATGGTGAAGTCTGGGAATGAGAACTAGGTCCGGTCTCTAATAAGTAGAAAACCCGAGAGTCTTTCTGGGCTTTCTGAAAATTTTTGAAAAAATATGCTTGATTTAATTTATAATTTTTAATAATCAAATCAAATTTATTTAAAAGTTTTTAACCAAATCCTAATAACCACTTACTTCGGTTATGTTTTGTTTGTTATTATTATATTCCTGCTATTAGTTGATACTCTTTTACTCTCTCTCTCTCTCTCTCTCTCTATATATATATATATATCTTGAACAAATTTTCAATTCATCCAATCAAGTTCAAATATATTTTTAAAAACCTATAGTGGATGGCAATAGGCGTTTATACCGTTTTCTTCAAATATTTATTCATAATTTAAATTTCAAAATTTGATGTCGTGGTCGGATTCGAACTGTGGATTTACATATTTGAAAACCAGCACTTTTACTACTGAGCTAACTTCCCTAGAGCTAAAGATTTCTTAAAATTGTACTATATGAAATTATAAGAAGAGAGGTTCTTTGCAATAGTGAAGCATTACAAGAGATGGATAGGATGAGAAGTTATAGACCATGCCAGCTTCATAAATTAAAATGGAAAAAAGAATGCCAATAAATAGTAACCAACAAAAGTCATAGTCCAAGACCATATTTTGTATAAATATGAAAATGGAAAATTGCAAGGAAATTCGCTTTATATTTTGCACTTAATATTGGGATTTTGTCATATGTATATACATATTCATATACATTGTAATTATTAAATAAAACGAAACTAATATACAAATTTTTTTTGTTGACCTCAGTAGGAATTGACTTTGAACAATTCCTTTCCTATATTAGGCTACTTCTTTTCTATAAGTAATTCAACAGTAGAATCTTTGTAACTTTAGATATAGCTTTTAGATGTTATTGGAGAAAATAAATACCACAGTATATCATTAAAAAATAATAAGATAGATTTTAATGCGTTAAAGTGTATTAAAAAATGTGTATGCCTAAAAACGTCGCGGGTGTCCAGACATCATTAGCCCCTGGAGTACGCCCCTTTATACAAGGCACCTCACAACCTGCCTCCTTACCATGTTTGTGACTATACTCGTATGTGCATGTATTTCCGTAAAAAGAGACAATTAAAATAAACAACGCAATTAGACTAGCGACATCCGGATTAAGATATTTTCCTTTATATTTTTCAAATCATATAGGACCCAAACAGACAGAATGTCACGCCTGAAAAGATCCAGTGAGCTGAGCTCGTGAACTCATGTTTCATTAAATCACCGGAAAGACGCAACAAATACAGACAGCTCCTTCTTGCCAATATTGACGTCTGAAAGCTTAACACTTTCACCCAATATGAACACGGCATTGTTGTTTCAGGAGAAACATGGACAAGAAATAAAGCGATCATGTTAGCGTTTGTATAATTCCGTGGCGCTTTAAGTTCGCAAATTCGGCCGAAAGTTAATACAGTGAAATCATTGTGTCTGTGGGGTAACAATGTATAGTAGTTTAGTTTTACGAGTCGCAATTATACTGGTTTAAATATATTCATTAAATTGTATTAGTATAATATGAACGTATAAAACGACGCGGGTGTCCAGACATCATTAGCCCCTGGAGTACGCCCCTCTGTACAAGGCACCTCACAACCTGCCTCCTTACCATGTTTGTGGCTATACTCGTATGTGCATGTATTTCCGTAGAAAGAGACTTTTTCAAATCATATTTTCTGATATTTGATTATGTCAGAATGAAGTATACATGTATAAAATATACCCGAGCAAAGTGAATAGCCCTATCCACTTTGCCCTGCCTGTACTGTTTTAAAAAAAAAAGTACTGAAATTACCCACAATCGCCAAACTGGTTATTTTGCAAGAAACGTTACGAAAGAGAAAGAAAGAAGCAGTCAAATAAGCTTATAACATAAAGGTTTTTTCATCATTACGTCTTAGTAAACTTGCAAAGTAGATACCTTGAATATTTTTTCAGAAGCAACAAATTCAAACAACACTCAGTCCTCATGGTCAAAACTACTCTATGGCGCTGGGTCTTGTAGTGATGTCTTGTCTCCTTCATTTAGTTCACATAATGGGCGCTCAGAGCATTAGGCTGCGGAATACAGAAGGAAAAACTGGTGACGACAACGCAACGCAAACTTGCTTTTTCACAGCATATAGAGTTGCATGCGCACATTCATAGTAAAGTGATAGCCACGCAACTAGCGAGTGACACAGTAACTAGAGTTGCTCCAGTCACGACATCCTGTAAACTATTGGCTCAGTTTCTCTCATGCAAGTAGTATTTGTTGTGTTGTGTACACGTTTCTCAAGAGTGCTATCGTATTTAAATAATGGTTAATTTATTTATATTTTTGTGTGTTTTATTGAATGGTATTTTATTATATTGCGCTGGGTCTTGTGGTGATGCTTTGTCTCATTCATAGTTCACATATTAGGCGCTTAGAGACTTAGTGACACTGGATAGGAAATTATCGCAAAAAAACGCTTTGCCCGTACGTCCCTTATAATGTTTCTCCCGGACGATAAAACGCCGTGGAAATTATTACAAAAGGAGCGAGGAAAACAGTAGAATAAACGACATCCATGACTGACAGAATTGTAACCAGCTCAATTCTATTATCGGCTGATAATTTATATCGACAGAAGCTTGAAGCCTCTATCTCCTGATTTCGCTCGAACTGCAAAAATTTTAATATCGATTCGTCCTTTTGAGATGCATGACAAATACGCGAACCCTCTCCCCATTTCGCCACCCAGCAATACATATTTCATGAAAGTTCCATAGAAATGCGGTTCCCTGGAGGCGAAAGTTTGCGGGAAAACATTCTAAAGGACACAATGGCGCTGAAAAAGGGAATCTAGCACTCATTATATGCGTCAGCAGGAATCGTGTTCCATTTAACGATTGAAAAAGTTCACGTTTTATTTGACGCAGCGTTTGAGAAAGATAAACGTTTTAATTTTTACGATTAGCTCCGCAGTCTTTGCTCCAACCAGGGGGACTTATCGTACGTTCCTAAAGGAATATCTAGCTTTAATTTAAGTTGTACTAAACGCATTAGCCTGTCGAGCGGAAAAACATCTTATCCGACGTTATCTTTGTGGCCGCTGACCTTAAGTAAAATTCTGCTATATTTGAACCTTTTTTTAGTTTCTCGTGTAACATTTTGTTTTTGGAATTTAAACAACTTGGGGCAACCCCGCCTCCAGCACGTTTCTAACGCAAGACGGTTATCTTGAAGATCTACGAATTTTCTCGGAGATTTCTAAAAGCCAGAATTAGCGACATGTTAACGCTAACTGCAGTTTCATTCATTACTTGGAGGTTAATTTGAGGTTATGTTAAATAATATTGAAGTGCAGTTTTCTATATATTTAGAAATATCGATAATTTTATTAAAGGGGTGATATCGAATTGGGCACATGAACCGTTAGGGTCGTAAAAACGACGGTTGAATTGGGTCCATGGTCAGTTCGGAGATAGTGTCGTATTGGACCCATACCTCTACATTCATGACCTACAAAATGGAATGCTCGCATCCACTTTAGCTTCGAATACATTCAAACATCTCCTTTTTATATCAATTTAAATAGCCGTGTAATAATATTTTATGTTGTATGTGCACAAAATGATTAAATCCCCCAGTCACACCCTTGCCAGGTGGCCATTGGAACGGTTCAGCATGTCACCGTTATAGGGTTAACAATAACGCGTAATGGAATGTTAGCTTGACCTAGCTAGCTCTACATTATTGTGTAGGATTATTCGTAAGTTTAAATACTAATTAAAGTTTAGTGTTATTTACTTGCTTCCATTATGTTTTAGTTCTTAATTCTATCGTACATTAAAATAAAAACGAATGCTGATCACTTAACAAAACCAATGTTGCCCGACTGACCAGGAGCCCAATAGAACCCCGACCCTTTAAGGGTTGACGGTAATCCGCCTAGGGATGTTTTGACTGTGGGCCCAGCTTATTAATGCAAGTTGTAAGACTCCATAAAACAGCTGTTTCTGTAACTCGTGAGTTTAGAGAAACTCTGAAGAAAATTGTAAATGATCTCTTACATAACCACACACTTATAACTTACCGAAACCTAAGCCATTACATTAAACTCTTTATCTGAAACCTTTTAAATATTCTTAATATTTTAAATATTCGTATACTTTAAATGCTCTGTGTTATTTGGGAAGTACATATTATTTTATCTCTTTTTAAAATTTCCATTTTCACCACACACTTTCTACTCGCAAGCTCTACTAAACAGGAACCAGTTAATTCGTTGATTTTTAACGAGATTTCGAAGAGGAAGTGGGACTCTAATATTGTGTTTTTATCTGCAAAAAAACTCTCCTTTTGTTTGTTGGTTTAGGGTTAGCCTTGAACCTATATCTCAGCGACATGTATCTTCCTGTCCTCACAAGGTTTTTACATTGGATCCATATGTATTTCGTGCATAACGAGTTAGACAGCTCTTTATGAACCCGCTAGAGAGTATTTTGACCACCTTGCACAACGGATACTTTATCTCCCATTTACCCCATCCTCTACTAAGGGTTTTACATTGGCTCCATATGTATTTCGTTTATAACGAGTTAGACAGCTCTTTATGGACCCGCTAGAGAGTAGGTTGACCACCTTGCACAACGGATACTTTATCTCCCATTTACCCCATCCTCTACCAAGGGTTTTACATTGGCTCCATATGTATTTCATGAATAACGAGTTAGACAGCTCTTTATGGACCCGCTAGAGAGTAGGTTGACCACCTTGCACAACGGATACTTTATCTCCCATTTACCCCATCCTCTACCAAGGGTTTTACATTGGCTCCATATGTATTTCGTTTATAACGAGTTAGACAGTTCTTTATGGACCCACTAGAGAGTAGGTTGTATACCTCTGATACAAGACCTTGCAAAACGGATACTTTATCTCCCATATACCCCATCCTCTACCAGGGGCTTTACGTCATCACCCTAGCCTTGCCTATATTCACACTCCTTTCACAATAGTCCGACGGGTTGATCTAACAACCTAAGAATATTCATGTATTTTACCTTTTGGTATTAATTAACAAATGCATTATATATTAGCTACCCCCTCAAGAATCTTATTGTCACTGGTGGGAAATGAATCTTTCACGTTCCAGCAAAACCAGCTTCTCTCATCCATATCTTAGTCTTCGCAACGTGATATCCTTAATCTACAAATAAATTCATACCCTCATGCTTCCACATTTTTTTATTCGATGAGACAGTACACGTATCTCACCACTAGGGATTTCTTCCAAGCATGGCCTTTGATACTTCTCTAGGTTACGGGTGCGTTTAAGAGTTCCGGAATTCTAAAAAGCTACTTCCTTTGTCACCTTTTAGTACTATTTTTAATTTGGGAAAATAAGGTAGTTATTTCTCATTACCAAATACACTTCTATTCTCTGGTAAATTAACTTTATTAAATTCCTTCTATTATCTCACACTCTCCTGATATATAACTTGTACACATTTTCAATCAATAATAAAATACGTTTTTATTCAACCAATCAAGTTTAAATACATTTTTTTAATCTATAGTGAATGACAATTGATGTTAGTAAAGTTTTTTCAAATATTTATTGAATAATTAAACTATAAAAATTTGCTGCGTATATCTGCATTCGAACTGAAAAATCTCATGTTCGAAGTTTATCATGCTTTAGCACTTCGCCAACTTTCCAATACCTGGAAATGTGTTTCTCAAAGACTTATATGAATTTTGTTCCCTCCATCTGGTTGTCGTCGAAACCTTTATTGTTCTACCTTAAACTGTTACCATGGTTATCACACAATATCATAAATAGTAGTCTATGGTGTAACACTTTTAAAAATAAGGTGTTACATATAAATTCATTTGTATATTTAATTTTTACTTAATAATTATATCGTCCCAAAATAAAAGAAAATGTTTGTTTTATTTTAGCACATTGTGAAGCTAGCGTAGGTAGTAAGCGCTCCTAGCGGGTAAAAATGTAAAATATCGTACGAGTTAGTAACTTAGGGTAATTAGGCACATCACTCCATTTGACGTAAACATGGTCTGATATCGCCTGATAAGATGCACCAATCAAAAAAATCAAAGTAATAAGTAAGGGTGGAATATTTCAGTTAGCGCGTCCTTGCAACGACCCCACTTCTCAAAAAGTCTTTGAACGAGACAGACGTGATGGCATTTTCGGACATAACTTAGAAATTTATAAGCTTCCAGTATTCAAAATTTAAGATGTCAAGGCCGGTACCAAATTTTATAAACGCAACTAAAGAAGAAGTCAGAAGCGATTATTTATGTGTTTCAAATAAGTAAAAGTTAATATCATTTTTGTTTAAGAGCGCTGATTCCAAAAGCGATGTGCAGTGATTAGTGTACGAAAATGATGTTCAATAATTAATGATATATGTTAATAGTGTTTTACAAGTAATGTGCACAACCAGGTATGTTTCAGATAATAATAAAGAAAATGTATTTTAATGTTAACTAAGTTGAATTTTAATTGATAAACGGTTAATACATGAACAGTAGAAATTTAAGCTTTAGTGTAGCACAAGTTTATTACAATTTTATTCTAATAATTGTCCTAAAATAAGAAATATTCCAATTGGATTTGCGAGTTATAGTGAATAATAAATAAATAACTTCACCAACTCACAATTATAAGCAATTTATAAGCGTTTCTATGACTTATGCCAGCATCATCAGTGAGGATACCATACAATCACTGTACAACTCTGTTTTATCAGTTGTAGTTTTTAGTTGGAGTTCTAATAATTGTCTTCAAAATCGATTCAAATGCCATTGTATTACGTGTAATATTTACTTCCGGTAGAGAAAGTTTCGATGGTCGTGAACTGTAAGACGTGGATAGGAAACATGACTTTTTTTTATTAAAGTATGAACATATTTTTTTAGTTCACCTCAAAGCCACGGTTTGGCGGTTGTAAAAACATAAAGGGTAAACACAAAAGGGGGAAGTAAAGGAGGTAAAATGTCACCTTTTACTGTCCGCATGAATATTTTGATTAACTGGACCCTTGGGTTTACAATGTACGACGGTTTCGTGGAAGGAATATATATAATGCATATTGTAGACAATATTCATGGAAGCACAGCTTTAGGAGTGGATTAACACCTGACGCACAGTACAATCAGAGCACGAATGTACAGGTACACACAAGTTAGAGGGAAAACAGTACATCTCTGGACCAGCAAAGACAACCATGATAGAATTATAATACAACAACTCTATAACTAAAGCTCAATCAGGTCAGAATTGAAATGGACCGGCAAATAACAAGCATGATAGAATTATAATAAAACAATTCTATAACTAAAGTACAATCTGGTCAGAATTTAAATGGACCGGCAAAAGACAAACATGATAGAATTATAATACAACAACTCTATAACTAAAGTACAATCAGGTCGGAATTGAAATGGACCGGCAAATAACAAGCATGATAGAATTATAATAAAACAATTCTATAACTAAAGTACAATCTGGTCAGAATTTAAATGGACCGGCAAAAGACAAACATGATAGAATTATAATACAACAACTCTATCACTAAAGCTCAATCAGGTCAGAATTAAAACGGACCGGCAAAGACAAGCATGATAGAATTATAATACAACAACTCTATCACTAAAGCTCAATCAGGTCAGAATTAAAACGGACCGGCAAAGACAAGCATGATAGAATTATAATACAACAACTCTATAACTAAAGTTCAATCAGGTCAGAATTAAAATGGACCGGCAAAGACAAGCATGATAGAATTATAATACAACAACTCTATCACTAAAGCTCAATCAGGTCAGAATTAAAACGGACCGGCAAAGACAAGCATGATAGAATTATAATACAACAACTCTATAACTAAAGTTCAATCAGGTCAGAATTAAAATGGACCGGCAAAGACAAGCATGATAGAATTATAATACAACAACTCTATCACTAAAGCTCAATCAGGTCAGAATTAAAACGGACCGGCAAAGACAAGCATGATAGAATTATAATACAACAACTCTATCACTAAAGCTCAATCAGGTCAGAATTAAAATGGACCGGCAAAAGACAAACATGATAGAATTATAATACAACAACTCTATCACTAAAGCTCAATCAGGTCAGAATTAAAACGGACCGGCAAAGACAAGCATGATAGAATTATAATACAACAACTCTATAACTAAAGTACAATCTGGTCAGAATAAATGGACCGGCAAAAGACAAACATGATAGAATTATAATACAACAACTCTATAACTAGAGTTCAATCAGGTCAGAATTAAAATGGACTGGCAAAAGACAAGCATGATAGAATTATAATACAACAACTCTATAACTAGAGTTCAATCAGGTCAGAATTAAATGGACCGGCAAAAGACAAGCATGATAGAATTATAATACAACAACTCTATAACTAAAGTTCAATCAGGTCAGAATTGAAATGGACCGGCAAAGACAAGCTCGATAAAGTTATAATACAACAAATCTATATCTAAAGTTCAATCAGGTCAGAATTGAAATGGAACAGCAAAGACAAGCATGATAGGGTTATAATACAACTATATCACTAAAGTATAATCAGGTCAGACTTAAAACGGACCGGCAAAGACAAGCATGATAGAATTATAATACAACAACTCTATAACTAAAGTTCAATCAGGTCAGAATTGAAATGGACCGGCAAAGACAAGCACGATAAAGTTATAATACAACAAATCTATAACTAAAGTTCAATCACGTCAGGATAAAAAGGACCGGCAAAAGACAAGCATGATAGAGTTATAAAACAACAAATCTATAAATAAAGTACAATCAGGTCAGAAATAAAATGGACAGGCAACGACAAGCATGGTAGAGTTATAATAAAACACTTAAACTAGAGTACAATCAGGTTATTATTAAAATGGAACTTCCCTTCCTTGTTACACATTACGGTATCAATAAAATAACCGTAAAGGCTTCTTAACGTAGCGGAGTGGATTTTATGAGAAAGTTCCACAATGCATGTCATTCACAAAGAATGCTGTGTATGTTTTGGGAAGCGGACACTTTCCAATGTGTTGGATGTTTTAAGAAAGGAGTTTTTATTCATGGAAAATTTAAGAGCTGGAAGATTTAAAAGATTCTCTTTGTTCTGTTATTGCCGTAACGAAGGAGGGTTGCTTTGCACATCCCAGGTGGGATCTTTCTACTTCCGTGTAAGCGATGATGGGGGGATGGTTTCTCGGCTTGTATTTGTATTGTGTCACGATTCAAACTAATACCTGAAATGACGCCGTCCCGACCCTGGTTTCGCCGTATCTATGTTACCCCCTTCCACCCTTACTACACGAGAACCGTAACAGGTTAATAAAGGCGAAGCGTGCGCAGTATATCCCTCTCAAGCTAACGAGCAGTCTACAGATCTTGTTCCCGAGTTTGGATCACATTAAAAGCAGAAAACAACTTGAACTCTCCAAAATACCTTTATTTGTTCTGCATAAAGTAGCGAAGCAATTAGTGCCAACAAGTAGAAGTCTATAACAGCGCACTGACGTCATCACGGCTGCTCTGTTTCCACCCTACAAAGGGGTAAAGGCTTGAAGCGACAATAAGGGCCTAACGAGACGGATTTACGACGTTTATTACGTGGGGATATATATTAGTCTAAATGCTAGTGAAATCTTTGTAACACTTATATCAAACACCGAAGGGGTAAATACTTATCATATTTCGCTCATAGAAGCGCTGAAAGGGATACGTCAGTGCTCAAGAATAAAAAACTTCATGCTTTGCCTTAATCTTGCCTTAAGCTAAAAGTTCTGATCCCATAAACCTACCCATATCTACTCAGTTCTAGAACACTAAATAAAATATCCGATAAATTCAAAGTCGCTGAAGGACTAATATAAAGTTATAGTGGTAGACGCCTTTTGAGGCAGTGGAGCAGAACTTCTTAGACTCACTAACAAGGTATTTGTAAGGTAATACCCTTCCTTATTCCTTAGCATAAGGTGATCCAAGCCCCCAGGGTTCCTGCATGATATTTCTTTCCAGGTTTTTTCATCCCTCTCTTAACGCGACACCTACCGTACTGTTTCATTTCACTATCTGCTGATTCTCCATGGAAAGAGCTTATGAGCTTGGTAAATAGGCAATCAATCCCGTTGCCTTCACTCGCGGTAGGGATACCAACCGGATGGGCATGTGAACGGAGGTAGCTTGCTAGAGGCTGGCTGCCACGAGGGGTAGATTGTTCTGGAGGCTCAGACCCAGGTAAACAAAAATGTGTTCAAGCAAGGATTTACCCAGATCTGAATTTCGGGGGCTGTTCAATGGTGAAATCTGGGAATGAGAACTAGGTCCGGTCTCTAATAAGTAGAAAACCCGAGAGTCTTTCTGGGCTTTCTGAAAAATTTTGAAAAAATATGCTTGATTTAAATTATAATTTTTAATGATCAAATCAAATGTATTTAAAAGTCTTTAACCAAATCCTAATAACCACTTACTTCGGATGTTTTGTTTGTTATTATTAAATTCCTGCTGTTTGTTGATACTCTCCTTATATATATATATATATATATATATATATATATATATATATATATATATATATATATATATATATAAAGAACAAAAGTTAAAATACAAATACAAGAATTATATTTGAATTTACAATTCAAAGCTTTTCGTTGGCTAACAGTACCAACATCATCAGGAATATTAAACAATATTAATTGTTTAATATTCCTGATGATGTTGGTACTGTTAGCCAACGAAAAGCTTTGAATTGTAAATTCAAATATAATTCTTGTATTTGTATTTTGACTTTTGTTCTTTATTAATACACAAGAAAACATATTGCGATATATATATATATATATATATATATATATATATATATATATATATATATATATATATATATATATATATATATCTTGTACAAATTTTCAATCGTTAATAAAATAAGTTTATAGTCATCCAATGAAGTTCAAATATATTTTTTAAAACCCAAAGTGGATGACAATAGGCGTTAATATCGTTTTTTCAAATATTTATTCATTAATTTAAATTTAAAAATTTGATGTTTTGGTCGGATTCGAACTGCGGATGTACATATTTGAAAACCAGCACTTTTACTACTGAGCTAACTTTCCCAGAGCTAAAGATTTCTTAAAAATGTACTGTATGAAATTATAAGAAAAGAGGTTCTTTGCAATAGTGAAGCATTACAAGAGATGGATAGAATGAGAAATTACAGAGCACTATCAGCTTCATAAATTAAAAAAGGAAAAAAGAATGCCAATAAATAGTAACCAACAAAAGTCATAGTCCAACACCATATTTTTTATAAGGATGAAAATGGAAAATTGCAAGGAAATTCGCTTTATATTTTGCACTTAATATTGGGATTTTGTCATATGTATATACATATTCATATACATTAATTATTAAATAAAAAGAAACTAATATACAAATTTGTTTAGTGACCTCAGTAGGAATTGACTTTGAAAAATTCCTTTCCTATATTAGGCTACTTGTTTTCTATAAGTAATTCAACAGTAGAATCTTTGTAACTTTATAACAACTCTATAACTAAAGTACAATCAGGTCAGAATTGAAATGGACCGGCAAATAACAAGCATGATAGAATTATAATAAAACAATTCTATAACTAAAGTACAATCTGGTCAGAATTTAAATGGACCGGCAAAAGACAAACATGATAGAATTATAATACAACAACTCTATCACTAAAGCTCAATCAGGTCAGAATTAAAACGGACCGGCAAAGACAAGCATGATAGAATTATAATACAACAACTCTATAACTAAAGCTCAATCAGGTCAGAATTGAAATGGACCGGCAAATAACAAGCATGATAGAATTATAATAAAACAATTCTATAACTAAAGTACAATCTGGTCAGAATTTAAATGGACCGGCAAAAGACAAACATGATAGAATTATAATACAACAACTCTATAACTAAAGTACAATCAGGTCGGAATTGAAATGGACCGGCAAAAGACAAACATGATAGAATTATAATACAACAACTCTATAGCTAAAGTGTAATCAGGTCAGAATTGAAATGGACCGGCAAAAGACAAACATGATAGAATTATAATACAACAACTCTATAACTAAAGTACAATCAGGTCAGAATTGAAATGGACCGGCAAAAGACAAACATGATAGAATTATAATACAACAACTCTATAACTAAAGTGCAATCAGGTCAGAATTGAAATGGACCGGCAAAAGACAAACATGATAGAGTTATAATACAACAAATCTATAACTAAAGTGCAATCAGGTCAGAATTAAAATGGACCGGCAAAAGACAATCTTGATAGCGTTATAATACAACAACTCTATAACTAAAGTTCAATCAGGTCAAAATTGAAATGGACCAGCAAAAGACAAACATGATAGAGTTATAATACAACAACTCTATAACTAAAGTGCAATCAGATCAGAATTAAAATGGACCGGCAAAAGACAAACATGATAGCGTTATAATACAACAACTCTATAACTAAAGTTCAATCAGGTCAGAATTGAAATGGACCAGCAAAAGACAAACATGATAGAGTTATAATACAACAACTCTATAACTAAAGTTCAATCAGGTCAGAATTAAAATGGACCGGCAAAAGACAAACATGATAGCGTTATAATACAACAACTCTATAACTAAAGTTCAATCAGGTCAGAATTGAAATGGACCAGCAAAAGACAAACATGATAGAGTTATAATACAACAACTCTATAACTAAAGTTCAATCAGGTCAGAATTGAAATGGACCGGCAAAAGACAAGCATGATAGAGTTATAATACAACAACTCTATAACTAAAGTGCAATCAGATCAGAATTAAAATGGACCGGCAAAAGACAAACATGATAGCGTTATAATACAACAACTCTATAACTAAAGTTCAATCAGGTCAGAATTGAAATGGATCAGCAAAAGACAAACATGATAGAGTTATAATACAACAACTCTATAACTAAAGTTCAATCAGGTCAGAATTAAAATGGACCGGCAAAAGACAAACATGATAGCGTTATAATACAACAACTCTATAACTAAAGTTCAATCAGGTCAGAATTGAAATGGACCAGCAAAAGACAAACATGATAGAGTTATAATACAACAACTCTATAACTAAAGTTCAATCAGGTCAGAATTGAAATGGACCAGCAAAAGACAAACATGATAGCGTTATAATACAACAACTCTATAACTAAAGCTCAATCAGGTCAGAATTGAAATAGACCAGCAAAAGACAAACATGATAGAGTTATAATACAACAACTCTATAACTAAAGTGCAAATAGGTCAGAATTGAAATGGACTGGCAAAGAACAAGCATGATAGAGTTATAATACAACAAATCTATAACTAAAGTACAATCAGGTCAGAATTAAAATGGACCAGCAAAGACAAGCACGATCGGATTATAATACAACTCTATCACTAAAGTACAATCAGGTCAGAATTAAAACGGACCGGCAAAGACAAGCATGATAGAATTATAATACAACAACTCTATAACTAAAGCTCAATAAGGTCAGAATTAAAATGGATGGGCAAATAACAAGCATGATAGAATTATAATATAACAACTCTATAACTAAAGTACAATCAGGTCAGAATTGAAATTGACGGGCAGAAGACAAGCATGATAGAATTATAATACAACAACTCTATAACTAAAGCTCAATAAGGTCAGAATTAAAATGGATGGGCAAATAACAAGCATGATAGAATTATAATATAACAACTCTATAACTAAAGTACAATCAGGTCAGAATTGAAATGGACCGGCAAAAGACAAACATGATAGAATTATAATACAACAACTCTATAACTAAAGTGCAATCAGGTCAGAATTGAAATGGACCGGCAAAAGACAAGCATGATAGAGTTATAATACAACAAATCTATAACTAAAGTACAATCAGGTCAGAATTGAAATGGACCGGCAAAGACAAGCCGGATTAAGATATTTTCCGTTATATTTTTCAAATCATACAGGACACAAACAGACAGAATGTCACGCCTGAAAAGATCCAGTGAGCTGAGCTCGTGAACTCATGTTTTATTAAATCACCGGAAAGGCACAACAAATACAAACAGCTTGCCAATATTGACGTCTGAAAGTTTAACACTTTCACCCAATATAAACACGGCATTGTTGTTTCAGGAGAAACATGGACACGAAATAAAGCGATCATGTTTAGCGTTTGTATAATTCCGTGGCGCTTTAAGTTCGCAACTCCGGCCGAAAGTTAATACAGTGAAATCATTGTGTCTGTGGGGTAACAATGTATAGTAGTTTAGTTTTACGAGTCGCAATTATACTGGTTTAAATATATTCATTAAATTGTATTAGTATAATATGAACGTATAAAACGACGCGGGTGTCCAGACATCATTAGCCCCTGGAGTACGCCCCTCTGTACAAGGCACCTCACAACCTGCCTCCTTACCATGTTTGTGGCTATACTCGTATGTGCATGTATTTCCGTAAAAAGAGACAATTAAAATGAACAACGCAATTAGACTAGCGACATCCGGATTAAGATATTTTCCTTTATAAGTTTCAAATCATATTTTCTGATATTTGATTATGTCAGTACGGTAGATTTGAATCTACCATAATTTAAATCAGAGTAATGGTAGATTGTTGAAAAAAAAGTAAAATAAATCGAAATAAGAACACTAACAAGAAAGATTTATAAGTGTCTTCGTTCGATTGTTAAATAAATATTGACATCTATATCTGATTCGTTCAAAGAACGTTTAAAAAAATAAAAAACTAACACATCTTCTTTTCTGCAATGAGAAACTCACCAACATCTAGATATTTATATGTATATAAAGTTTTATTCAATTAACACCACCACGTCCCGTAGAATTGGCCCCTTAGTCGCAGCGCCTCTGTCGCATAAAGTCTGAACTAAAATTTTTATTTTGCTCGTGTAAGTTAGCATAGTCATTTAAAGTTTATCCACTTGTCAGTAACCCAATAGCGCTGCAGAATAGATAAATGAAATTATATTGCATTTTATATAGTTATATGAGATTATATGAAAGAGTGTTATAGATGTTTATTTAAAAAACTTGTTTAGAGGAGAGATTTCATGGCATCGTTCAATGGAACTAGTTTATTATCCAGATTGTTATTGTCACGGCTGCATGATCACGTTTATGGAATTCTACGTGCGTTGTTATATGGTCTTTTCCTGTGAATTAACTGGTTTAAGGGATTTAGAAATTGTATATTTCGTAACTAGTATCTAAAGTTGCCTTTTCCGGGAAATTCGATCAAGGACCGGATATATAACTCTAGGTACAAGTTATGGACGATAATTTCATCACAGTGCAAATACAAGCAGCCCCCTATTTTACATATCAAAATATTTATTGATTACAAAGGAATATTGTCAAACATTTAATTAAGTTACAAAGTAATATTACTAATAATAATAAAAATATAACAACAATATTGTTTACTTTTATACAGCTAATTAAATTAATACGAACAGCTGATTTAGCGCGTCTATCAGAGCAACTCGCGGTCGAAAGCATAACTACAAACAGTCCTGGAAACACATCAGCTGTTATTCCAGGTCTAGTCTTGGAAAGAGCTATTTTCACTACACATACGAAGGACGGGTACTCTGCTAGTAGTTTATAAAATAACCGACTATTGGCTTGAAAACCCAATACAGGGAGAAGCTTCTGCTTGCAACATGGCATTTGTAAAGTATAACTAACCTTGAAAGATGAATAGCAACAAACATTTAGTATCACCTGTTTACCTGTGTTGACAAATTTCTTTTGCAGTTGATTATAAACACATTTACTATCATATCAGCTAGTTGAATCAAGTATATAATGGAGTATAGATAATTGAGTGTTAAGGGAGTTTTCAAGGCCAGTGAGACGGTGTGCTGATGGATTTCTAAATAAAATTTGGCCTATGTGTTAACCACAGACCATAAGAATACACGTCCATTTGCCTCTGGTTGCCTGCAGACAGTTTCTTTCGCCATCAGTAGTCGATAGAAACTTTTTATCGCCGGCGGCTGATATGTAATCTCTTCACCTCGATTTCCGATGGGCACTTACTCCGCCCCCGCTAGCTGCTAGACTCTTCTCTTTAGCGTCAGCAGCCGGTAAACACTTTACTTCAGTTGAAGGCGTTAGACACGTCCCTTCACCCCCGGTAACTAGTAAACATATCTCTTCGCAATCTGGTGGCTGATAGACACTGATTCGTAACCTGGTACCCGGTTGACATTTCCTTTCACGCCTCATACCGGCTAGACATTTCACTTCGCCTCCGGTGGCTGACATAAGCCTTTCTTCTCTTCATTAGGTGGTTTAATCTTCTCTTAGTCCTTGTGAGCTGGTAGATACTTCTCTTCGTTGTCTCCGATGTTCGAAGGACACTTATATTCCGGAACTTTTCTTCGCCCCCGGATGCCGTTATCTTTATCTCTTCGCCCCCGGTATCCGGTACCTTCCATCCATCATTCCTGGTATTCGGTAGCCACATTTGTTTGCTCCAGTTGAGAGAAGCTATACTTTAGGTAGTTGACCATGACCGTTAGGATTCCACAATTTCCCCTTTCCTGAGTACTGTAGAAACGTTATGTCCTTTCTTCATATCGACCTAAATCCATCAATCCTATCTGATATTTCTACTTACAAGGGGGGGGGATAACAGGTAGACGCCGAAGAGAGTAGGTCTACGTCAAGCCGTGACGTGAAGCTAAGATCCTTCGCATATCCGCTACCAGGGGGCTACATGTCCCTACATCGATCATAACTCCCCACCTTTTTAGACATACTGGCCGGTCGGCTTAAAGCTACAAAACGTCCCTTTCTTTTTCATTATCTTTTCTTAAAAAAGTTTTGTATTCTTGTACACCTTTCTTACTATCCCCTTTGTCATTCAAATTTTACTTCCTGCCCATTAGTTTCTCTGGCTAACATAACACGTCGTTAATATTTTTGTAAGCTTATCTACAATTTCTATCACCAAGTCAATCCTTGACAACAAATATAAAAACTTGCTAAAAGTAACATTTACCTCTTGATGTATTGTAAAGGCCATTCCTGCGGATACGTCGGGGGGTGGGGTAGTGAAAGGAAGGGTTTAAGTGTGTTTGAGGAAAATGTATGTAATATTATAATAAACGTTAGTATCAAATTAGCGTAGGGTAAATATAGGGCGGGTTGCAGTTTGAAGTGTTTTTATAACTCTTGTTAGTTACAAACACTTACGCAACACCAGTCCTCTGATTTTGTGTTTAATAATGCCGCCAAGGAAGGTACCTTAGAGGAGACACATACAGCATTGAAGGAAGGTAAAGTAGCCGTCTCTGCGCTACAACCATCCATTGTTACCCTAAGTTTGACGCTACCCACTCAGACGCAGACCTCTAAGCCAACAGCTGTTCGTGAGGAGCATTACTTTTGCATTCTCGATAGGATTCTAGATTGATGACGTCACGTTCTATCGATTCACTCTAATGTATGGGCTTTTTGTTTGCCGTGTCATTATAAATAACACTTCAAATAATTAAATTTATATTAATTTGAGTTTTGCCTTACATAGAACAACACATATATTACGAGTATATGCACATTACATATCTACAAATATATCTAATGGACTTTTAGATGCTGTAATTACATAACTAATCGGAAAATTGTTTTATAATGATATTATTATAAATAAAATATGAATCATGAATCACGATTTTACTCGCAAGTAAAGCCATATGTAATTGGCACAGTACAGAATAGGTTGTTATACGGACGTTGCAGGGTTGCCAACTTCTAAAGTAATGAAAGCCAGCAGTATTATTTACGACCATGCAGTTTATAGTTTGAGGTTATAAATTATTCAGAAAACTGAATAACGTGACGTCACTACGTCCCCGCACAATATATTATCTCAGAGGGATATTATGCAGCTCTTATCCTTCTACGTGAACAGTATCGAGTCTTTGTGGGTTGCATTTGGAAACTCGATATTCGTGCTTCCCGACCGGGTGAATATTGCGGCCGAAATGGAGTATACAAGCAACACAGTAGCAGTAGCTCTACTTGCAGAGGAAGGGTTTAAGTTTCCCGTAATGTAATGAATAGCCTTGCAGATTAACGTGGGATCTTATTCCCGATCTTAAGTTAATAGAATTAAATTACTCTTAACACACAAACACACACACTTACAAATTTTAAATCTATATAGAATTAATTCTTAATTCATTTGTGAAATAATAATTTCGTGTTTGAATAATATTACTGATAAATATATTTGTTGAACGCCAAATCTGTATTTTAACAGTTAAATTTAAATTGTAGGGAAACTGAGGAGTCTTATAAAAATCTGTGCGTGTATGAAGGCTTGTTGTTGTGTTTGTTTGCGTCCTCAGTGTGTTACGTGTTCTTATAGTTCTGTGCGGAGTGGTACAGTTTTGGTTTGTCCTTGGTTCTGATCCTGATTTTATTAACAGTCTCTCTGGTCCTAGTCTCGTAGCATTTGTTAGCGATGCATTTGTTAGCGGGGTCATTGCCTACCCCTCCCCCCCTCTCTGGGAAAGGCTGTGGCGGGGTTCACTTACCTTGATATCATAGAAAGCGCGCGTTGAAGTAGGTCTCGGGTAATCGTTCCGCGTCCATATGTTAGAACTAACAATTTGTCATAGATATATTGTGGTCACAAGGCACAGAGCATGTAAGGTCTCTTATAATTACAAACTCACTCCAGCTTTGATGTCGCATAACCTGGCCAAATGATCACATTCTACGTGCCTTTGTGCAAACGGGAATTTCACTGAGTGAGTGCGAGCCTAATTCAACCAGTTTTAGTTATTATGTAAGGAAGCCACGATGCAAGAGTTTATTCCACATCTGAGTAAGTGCAGAGCCAAACAGGAAAGTAAAGAGTTGTTACTTTGTTTTGAATACAAAGTGAATTCAATTTTACCTCTTTAGTAATATTTAATAACAATGGGTTCTGCTTTATCTGATGTTTCCCATTTTTAAGCAGTGAAAAATAGGAATTAAAATAGTTAAAATAATAAATCTAATCATCGTCATAATATTTCTCTTCATTTTTATCCTCCTCGTCTTCCATCACCTTCTACTCCTCCTCGAAATAATATGTATTTATGTTTCGATAAATCCTACTATAATCAATTACATATAATACGTCTTATATTTTTTTGGAATTTTTAAATAAAAACTTTCTTAGGCTAATCTGAGACTATTTAATAACGGACGTAGATAAAATCTTTATTCAGTAAAGTTTTCAACATCTAATAACGATTTTATATTTGCTAAGTTCTTTTATTAATAAGTATATTGACTAGATTTATTTGCGACCTAACTCATGCAAATAGCTATGACCAAACCCTTATATCACATTGGAAAAGTTGAACGCAATAGATCGCCGGACGTATCGATCTAGAATGAACTCGGAACAAGTGCATCCGATTGTTGTGTTCCGTGAACAAGTGAGCTGGGACAGTGACGCAACATTGGTTCTGACTCACAAACATTGTACACGGCCTAGACTACAATGAGGTGAAATCAAAGCTTTAACGCATTTTTTTCAATTTTAATGAGTTAAAACTTTTTAAATAAGAAAAAATAATATCAGGGAAGTTATAAAATACATTGTTTGAAATAACTTTGACAGATTGTATGTAAGGGTAGTTTCATTATTTAAACGAGTTATTTAGTTATTTGAAAGTCAACAAACGAGGATATAAGCGAGTGGAACATCAGAATCAACATTGAAAGATAGTCGATATTTAATTTTTATCTCAAGGAAAATTGCTAAATAAAGTTGTAAATTAAAAATGGATTATCCTCAATTAAATCAGGTATGTAAACTCTATCTAGGGTACATCAAGCGGAACAGGCTAGATATCACTTAACCGCACTTGGCTTCGAACAGATAGATAGCACTTGGCCTTGAGAAATCGCAGTAGAAGTCTCGTGTATTACCACTTTTGAAAATATATTGCATAATAAGAATGTTTTATACACCAAAAGCTTCTACATCCTATAAGTAAACAAAATTTTCCACATTGTTTGTCATTTCATACAGAAGATAATTTATAATCCTATTTATCTAATATCGACCGTCTCATGTAAATCACTGTATTGACAGTTTTTATCATTTTTGTAGGAAAGTATATCTACTGACCCTCTACCTCCCGTTTCGCCTACTGCGATCTCCTAAGGCCAAGTGGACGGCTACGTGGTACGCACTATATCTTGACCATATGTAACTAGGAACGTGTTGGTTGTACAGTGTAATAGTATTGCATAGCCAACGCCTTAAACTGAAATCATCTTGTACTGCCAATTGCAGCCACTGTAACAGAATGTTATATTTCTTCATAACGGTTTGATACATCTGGTCACATCTCTGCGTGACTGCCAAATGTTGAACTAGACACATATTTTAACAACTTTTAATATTCTGGATGTTCTGTGTAATAATATTGCATAACCAACGCTTTAAACTGAAACCATCTTGTACTGCCAATTGCAGCCACTGTAACAGAATGTTATATTTCTTCATAACGGTTGGATACATCTGGTCACATCTCTGCGTGACTGCCAGATGTTGAACTAGACACATATTTTAACAACTTTTAATATTCTGGACGTTCTGTGTAATAATATTGCATAACCAACGCTTTAAACTGAAACCATCTTGTACTGCCAATTGCAGCCACTGTAACAGAATGTTATATTTCTTCATAACGGTTGGATACATCTGGTCACATCTCTGCGTGACTGCCAGATGTTGAACTAGACACATATTTTAACAACTTTTAATATTCTGGACGTTCTGTGTAATAATATTGCATAACCAACGCTTTAAACTGAAACCATCTTGTACTGCCAATTGCAGCCACTGTAACAGAATGTTATATTTCTTCATAACGGTTGGATACATCTGGTCACATCTCTGCGTGACTGCCAGATGTTGAAATAGACACATATTTTAACAAATTTTAATATTCTGGACGTTCTGTGTAATAATATTGCATAACCAACGCTTTAAACTGAAACCATCTTGTACTGCCAATTGCAGCCACTGTAACAGAATGTTATATTTCTTCATAACGGTTGGATACATCTGGTCACATCTCTGCGTGACTGCCAGATGTTGAACTAGACACATATTTTAACAACTTTTAATATTCTGGACGTTCTGTGTAATAATATTGCATAACCAACGCTTTAAACTGAAACCATCTTGTACTGCCAATTGCAGCCACTGTAACAGAATGTTATATTTCTTCATAACGGTTGGATACATCTGGTCACATCTCTGCGTGACTGCCAGATGTTGAAATAGACACATATTTTAACAAATTTTAATATTCTGGACGTTCTGTGTAATAATATTGCATAACCAACGCTTTAAACTGAAACCATCTTGTACTGCCAATTGCAGCCACTGTAACAGAATGTTATATTTCTTCATAACGGTTGGATACATCTGGTCACATCTCTGCGTGACTGCCAGATGTTGAAATAGACACATATTTTAACAAATTTTAATATTCTGGACGTTCTGTGTAATAATATTGCATAACCAACGCTTTAAACTGAAACCATCTTGTACTGCCAATTGCAGCCACTGTAACAGAATGTTATATTTCTTCATAACGGTTGGATACATCTGGTCACATCTCTGCGTGACTGCCAGATGTTGAAATAGACACATATTTTAACAAATTTTAATATTCTGGACGTTCTGTGTAATAATATTGCATAACCAACGCTTTAAACTGAAACCATCTTGTACTGCCAATTGCAGCCACTGTAACAGAATGTTATATTTCTTCATAACGGTTGGATACATCTGGTCACATCTCTGCGTGACTGCCAGATGTTGAAATAGACACATATTTTAACAAATTTTAATATTCTGGACGTTCTGTGTAATAATATTGCATAACCAACGCTTTAAACTGAAACCATCTTGTACTGCCAATTGCAGCCACTGTAACAGAATGTTATATTTCTTCATAACGGTTGGATACATCTGGTCACATCTCTGCGTGACTGCCAGATGTTGAACTAGACACATATTTTAACAACTTTTAATATTCTGGACGTTCTGTGTAATAATATTGCATAACCAACGCTTTAAACTGAAACCATCTTGTACTGCCAATTGCAGCCACTGTAACAGAATGTTATATTTCTTCATAACGGTTGGATACATCTGGTCACATCTCTGCGTGACTGCCAGATGTTGAAATAGACACATATTTTAACAAATTTTAATATTCTGGACGTTCTGTGTAATAATATTGCATAACCAACGCTTTAAACTGAAACCATCTTGTACTGCCAATTGCAGCCACTGTAACAGAATGTTATATTTCTTCATAACGGTTGGATACATCTGGTCACATCTCTGCGTGACTGCCAGATGTTGAAATAGACACATATTTTAACAAATTTTAATATTCTGGACGTTCTGTGTAATAATATTGCATAACCAACGCTTTAAACTGAAACCATCTTGTACTGCCAATTGCAGCCACTGTAACAGAATGTTATATTTCTTCATAACGGTTGGATACATCTGGTCACATCTCTGCGTGACTGCCAGATGTTGAAATAGACACATATTTTAACAAATTTTAATATTCTGGACGTTCTGTGTAATAATATTGCATAACCAACGCTTTAAACTGAAACCATCTTGTACTGCCAATTGCAGCCACTGTAACAGAATGTTATATTTCTTCATAACGGTTGGATACATCTGGTCACATCTCTGCGTGACTGCCAGATGTTGAACTAGACACATATTTTAACAAATTTTAATATTCTGGACGTTCTGTGTAATAATATTGCATAACCAACGCTTTAAACTGAAACCATCTTGTACTGCCAATTGCAGCCACTGTAACAGAATGTTATATTTCTTCATAACGGTTGGATACATCTGGTCACATCTCTGCGTGACTGCCAGATGTTGAAATAGACACATATTTTAACAACTTTTAATATTCTGGACGTTCTGTGTAATAATATTGCATAACCAAAGCCTATTTTAATAAAATTGCCTGTAAAACTATTTCCCCATTACAACAAACAATAATTTAGAAATATTTATATCTATAACAACCTCGTATAGTTTCTCTGTTAAACTTTGATGGGCATTTTGATAGATTAAAAGTAAAAGATGAAGTGTATAGCCAAAACGTGAGTGGCAATGACGATAGCGACAAGGCTTTCAGTAGGCTTCTATAATTATAAAATAATACTATAAGCACAAACATATTTTAAAACAATATTTATATTATGAAAAACTGTTGTACACGGACCAAAGCTGTTCTTTGGTGGTATAACGAGTTTTTCTTCCACACAAAGCTGTGAAGGTTTCACCACGTTTTATTTGCATAATATTGATGTAACCAGATAGCTTCCCTAAAGGTTTTACAATATATATATGTATACAAGACCCAAATATACAGAATGTCATGCCTGAAAAGATCCAGTGAGCTGAACTCGTGAACTCATGTTTTATTAAATCACCGGAAAGACACAACAAACACAGACGTTGGAGCTTCTTCTTGCCAATATTGACGTCTGAAAGTTTAACACTTTCACCCAATATGAACACGGCATTGTTGTTTCAGGAGAAACATGGAAATGAAACAATGCGATCGTGTTTAGCGTTTGTATAATTCCGCGGCGCTTTATGTTCGCAGTTCCGGCCAAAAGCTAATATAGTGAAATCATTGTGTCTGTGGGGAAACAATGTATAAACGTTTAGTTTTACGAGTCGCAATTATACAGGTTAAAATATAATTATAATATTGTATTAGTATAATATGAGCATTAGGCTTGATTTAACCTTTATTTTAACTAAACTGGTTTCAATGACAAGAAATCATTGATACTATTGTTATTGAAATACTCACTTTATTTTATACTCTTATAAATGTATCTAATATAATAGAATAGTAAATTTAAATATATATTATTCCTGTTATATATATATATATATATATATATATATATATATATATATATTTTGCGTGTGTGTGTTCATGCATGTGTGTGTGTATGAGTGCGCGCGTGTGTGTGTGTGTGTGTGTGTGTAAGAGAGAGAGAGAAAGAGAGAGAGAGAGAGGGTGTGTGTGTGTGAGAGAGAGTGTGTGTGTGTGTGTGTTGGAGTGCGTGTGTGTATGTGTGTATTAATGTGTGTGTGTGTGTGTGTGTGTGTGTGTGTGTGTGTGTGTGTGTGCATGCTTGTGTGTGTATGAGTGCGTGTGTGTGTGTGTGTGTGTATGAGTGCGTGTTTTATAACTTAGATGTGTAGTTACTCTTATATAAATAAGTTAAAAATGAGAAATTGTCTATTACCTTTACAGTATCTCTAGGTTGCTAAATAAATCAACCAAGCTTGTATGTTCCACAAGGACTTCGGGTAATATAATGTGACGTACAAGTTATGCTTGTAAATACATTTATATTGCATCTATAACAACATATATCTTATAACGACTAGTAAACAATTTCCTCTGATGTAATGACAAACCCTTGAGGCTTTATGTTCTCCTAATACTAACATTATTCTAAGCAATAGTTACTTTTTAAATCTCACAGCGGTCGCTATACTATGAACTTTCTCTCATGAATAGTCGTGCGAAATAATAAAACTTAATTAGGAATTTAGTAAGAATTGAATGTACATTTTTATAAAGTTGTCTAAAGCTTTCTGATTGATTGGAGGGATAGAATAGAAATTAACAAAAGTGTGTTTTACTCGTGTGTTTGGGAGCTCCCCAGGTAGTTGGTGTTACCTTAGGGTGTTACTTCACCGCACTTAACCCATGTAAATCCACCCCTTACTGCACAATTTATTTTCCTTCACGTTCCTCTAATTCCCTTAATCTTCCATACATTTAATTAATATTATCTTAATTTCAGTTCTTATTATTTCTATAAGTAAAATCTTATTCTTAACTACCCTCAAAATCCCTTAAATAACTCAACCCACTACAACTTGAACCTTTCTTTACTTGCCCTCAAAACCCGTCTCCAATCTCACAGTAGATAACCTAATCCTCATCGCCCGGTGTACTTCCCTTTTGGATATCATACATTCTATCCCCCAATAAGGTATTTCAACCAGTCAGAGTTCTTTTAAAATTTATATATTTTGGAACAAGTGTAACGTTCTGTCAACAGTTTTTGGTGTTTGAAATTTGTCAGTTAATAGAAAGTTACCACCTTATTCAACAAATTCCTGGATATTACCAGATATTAACCTTCAA
>JBAIZL010000004.1:6139554-6169554 GCA_036971475.1 Prosapia bicincta | reverse complement strand
TTGGGGAGAAGGGTGTGCCCCACCACGTATTCCGCCTCGAAAATGCGAGGACATTTAAAGTAGTAGTTCGAGGGGTGGATGAATCCACCGAAACAGCGGAGGTCGGAAACGACCTTAAAAGCAGGGGTATGGAGGTCCTCAAAGTGTCCCAAATGAAGGGACACTTTACCAAGGAGCCTCTGCCCATGTTCCTTGTGGAGCTAGCGTCCGAAAAAGACGCTCGTGAAGCAATGGCGCTGACTAGTATTTGTTTCATGCGGGTACGAGTGGAAGCCTACAGGCAGCCCACAGGTCCTGTGCAATGCTTCAACTGCCAGAGGATAGGCCATACAACAAGCTGTTGTAAGGCTACTCCTCGGTGCGTTAAATGTGGCGAGGGCCACGATTCCAAAACCTGCACAAAGGATCGAGACCACTTCAAGTGTATCCTCTGCGGGGCTAACCACACCGCGAACTATCGAGGCTGCGCCATTTACAAGCAGGCCGCCAAATCCAAGGCCCAGGCAAAGAAGAAGGTCGATGGGGATAAAACCCCAAAAACGGCCCCTTCAGCCAAAACAAAAACACAGGTGCCTGCTCCACGGTACACAACACCGAACATTTCCTACGCCCAAGCATCTGCTTCGGCCACCTCTGGGAAACCGGTGCAGATGCCACCTCCTACCATTACTTCCCCCAAACCGGCTCTAATTCCAACACCTAACTTACTGACACTCAATTCCATTTCTGGCCCTAAGGCAGGGTCGTCAACGACACCCCCCGTTCCTAAAGCCAGGGTTAATCCCCCGCAAAAGGAACGAGAGGATAAACGCCCCAAGCCCACAAAGGCCAGGACGGTTTCCCAACCTCAGCCAGAGCCACATGTGGCTCCTGCAGCCCCCGTTAACCCACCCCTGACCATACCTACCTCGTCCGCTTCTATAGACTGGGCGAAAGGGACCTTTGAACCGCTCCTAAGAGTTGTTAACTCTGCTCTGACCTGGGAAGCCTTCACGGGCGGACTGGGTCTTTTCATTGTCAAGACCTTATCCTCACCTCCCAAAACCTTCTCAGAATTCCTGACTTCCTTCATCCAGTACGTCTCCTCTGTCAACCATGGATAGGTTACCGGTTCTGATATGGAATGCCAACGGCGTTAAATATAAAAAACTAGAGCTTCTTCGCTATATGCAAAGAAACAACTATAAACTAGCGCTGATTACAGAAACACACCTAAACCCCCAAGATAAATTCTCAATGCCAAACTTTAAAGTTTACCGCACTGACAGGACAACTAGAAGCCGCGGCGGTACGGCTATAATAATAGATAAACGCATTAAACATTTTGAATTGTTTTTGCCCGCACTCACATGCGTTGAAGCAACAGCTATTAGGCTTGAGCTCAACGGCAGCACAACAACACTTGTATCAGCGTACAAACCCCCGGGTTCTGTTGATTACACTCGCGATTTAGAAGTTCTTTTACAGACCTCTAGTAGGGTAATAGTCGCCGGGGACCTCAATTCTAAACACACATGCTGGGGCTGTAAGTCTACAAACACTGGAGGCCGGCAACTCCAAACCTTCTTACAAAACACAACAGCTATACTGCTGGCCCCTCCTGAACCAACACACCACAGCACTTACCACACGGAAGACATTTTGGATATAGCTATTGCGAAAGGTCTGCTAGTGTCACCGCAACTTCACGTCGATAGAGATCTGAATTCAGATCACTACCCCGTGATAATGGCGGTTTCTGGAAGCCCTGTTCGCAAAGAGCTAAGGAAAGTGTTGAACTACAGACTGGCTGACTGGGAGTTATTCCAGTCCCAGCTGGACAGCACTCTACCTGCCACCCTAAATGTCGACTCACCACTGGACATAGACAAAGCCGTCGGCAGCCTTACGACGGCAATACGTACTGCGATTACTAACGCGGTACCAGTTAAATGTCAGCCCAGACACTATGTACACATACCAAGGCACATACTACAGCTAATCACCCGGCGAAATAGGATCCGGCGGGCATTGCAACACGGGGTAAACAGATGCGTTCCACACACAACACTTAATCGCCTTAAGAGGCAAATTAGGCGGGAACTAATTCAGTACAAAGTCGATGGCTTCCAAGCGGAATTGGCGACCTTAAACACAACAGACACACCCATCTGGCCGATGGTCAAACACTTCACGCGAGAACCGCTGCGCTATCCCCCACTCATCGGCCCGAATGGGCAGGTGGGCGACCCGGTCGACAAAGTTAACTTGTTTGCTGACACGCTTGAGAGCACGTTCCAACCAAACGACCAACCAGCTGATGCAGCCGTTACAGCTAAAGTAGATTTAGAAACAGCACAGTTTGCCTATTGCCCTACATTAGAGCCAAACACTGACACTACAATCACAGAGATAAAGTGGGCAATCTCACAAACAAACTCCAGGAAAGCTCCTGGACCAGACACCATCACCAACACAACGCTAAAAAACCTCACGGAGAAAGCGATCATTTATCTGTCAAACATCTATAATGCTATACTCCGGACACAACACTTCCCGGACGCTTGGAAGGAGGCCAAGATCTTGGTCTTCCCCAAACCGGGAAAAGACCACAACAAACCTGATTCATATAGACCGATAAGCTTGTTGAATACGATGGGCAAGGTATTTGAAAAAATTTTGCTCAAACGTATCAACAAGCATATCCACACACACAACATACTGAGGCCAGAGCAATTTGGCTTTAGGACAAAACACTCGGCTACGCATCAGCTGATGAGAGTGGTGGAGCATGCAACCAAGGGTTTCAACAATTACTGCTCGACTGGGGTAGTCTTCCTGGACATTGAAAAGGCCTTTGACCGGGTCTGGCACAACGGGCTCTTAGCGAAACTTCGTCACTATGGCTTTCCAGACGGGCTCATACACCTAGTTAGCTCATACCTGTCCAACCGTAAGTTTAGGGTTGATGTAGATCAAGCTCAATCTACACTACGGACTATACGGGCTGGAGTCCCTCAGGGCTCAATTATTGGGCCCGTATTGTTCAACATCTACATCAACGACATACCGACAACACTCAACACACAAGTGGCCATATTTGCAGATGACACCGCGTTATCCGCTCAGTCATGGAAACCACATCTAATACACTTATATTTACAGGACCACCTTACAGTACTAGAATCATGGCTGAGCTACTGGAGAGTTAAGGTGAACGTGGCCAAGTGCCAGGCTTTGCTTCTCTCCAAACGTAGGACACACCAACTCAACACACCTCTAAAACTATTAGGCGAGGACATTCACTGGGGGAATCAGGTCAAATATCTGGGAGTCATACTCGACAGAGGCCTGACTTGGGACCCTCACATTACCAACACGTTAAAAAAAGCAACAATTAGATTAACACAACTATATCCTATGCTTAACAGAACAAGCCCACTTTCACTACGGGCGGCCACTACTATATACGTATCTATGTTGCGCAGCATACTCACCTACGCATCACCCGTCTGGGGCCATGCAGGTAACACACGCACACGCAGACTACAGTTATTCCAAAACAAGGTTTTGCGAATAATCACGAAGGCACCTAGATGTACAAGATTAACACTGCTTCACACTGACTTAAAAGTGCCTTTCATCAAACAACACCTCCGACACTTGGCAACAAAGTTCTACAAACAGGCTCACGCACATACAACATCAACACTCATTTCCTCACTGGGTAGATATGACCCCACCCACGACACACACAGACGGCCGCTGTCCTTACTGACCGCCTAGCTCACACCATACCACCAAAATAAAATATACATACTAATAAATTCTGCTTCACAGTTATGTTCCAGGTGACGCAGGGGCACATCTCCAGGGCCGCAGCATAGCCCCAACGGAAGTAATAATTTGATTGCATGCCTTTTCAGTTTCGAGTAGGCAGCAGAAGAAGAGGTGCATGCCATTCCTGCCATAGACTCACTAACAAGGTATTTGCAAGGTAATACCTCTCCTTATTCCATAGCATAAGGTGATCCAAGCCCCCAGGGTTCCTGCATGATCTGTCGCGGGATTTTTCCTGGCAGGGTTTCTTTCTTGCCAGGTTTTTTCATCCCGCTCTTAACGCGACACTTACCGTACTGTTTCATTTCACTATCTCCTGATTCTCCATGGAAAGAGCTTATGAGCTTGGTACATGGGCAATCAATCCCGTTTCCTTCATTCGCGGTAGGGATACTAACCGCATGCGCATGTGAGACGGAGGTAGCTCGCTAGAGGTTGGCTGCCACGAGGGCTGGGCGGGTTTTGGGGGCTCAGACCCGGGTTAAAAAAAAAAAAAAAAAAAAAAAAAAACACGTTCCTGATGTAACAAGTGTGAAAACTTTGAAACCAACATTTCCCTGTCCCCTTTCTCAAAGGGTTATTATTTCTGTATTACTTGGTTGAATGCTTGTGTTGCTGGGGATTCGGTACTTACTTTCCTTGTACCATTCTAAGATAGACGTGGAGGATGTATGTACGTACAGCGTGATTATATCAAAATGTAGTTTTATTTTACTAGAAATTGAGTTAGATCAAACTGAACGGCGTAATGCGCATGTGTAAAACGCTGTTCGTGCTACTCGATATTTCTTGTTCAGAAGGTACAACTTTTATTGCATGGAGATATACGCGGTGATTAGAAAAAAGAAAAGTCCATTCATCCCCGCCACCTTGGATACTTAATTACTCCTGACCTTCGCTTCGGAGCGATGCAATCGAAGATTTATACGACAAAAGGTTGGACCCAATGAGCTAGAAACCATAAACTCATTAGGCACAATAAGCTGGATAACAATAGAGTTGGACTCAGTGGCATAGACAACAACGGAGATAGACCCAGTGACTTAGATACCATAGCGATGGATACAATGAGTTAACTAACCATAGAAATGGACCCAATGAGCTAGATAACAATAGAGTTGGACTCAGTGACATAGATAGCCATAGAATTGGGCACAATGAGCTGGATAACAATAGAGTTGGACTCAGTGACATAGATAGCCATAGAATTGGGCACAATGAGCTAGATAACAATAGAGTTGGACTCAGTGACATAGATAGCCATAGAATTGGGCACAATGAGCTGGATATCAATAGAGTTTCACGCAGTGGCATAGACAACAACGGAGATAGACCCAGTGACTTAGATACCATAGCGATGGATACAATGAGTTAACTAACCATAGAAATGGACCCAATGAGCTAGATAACAATAGAGTTGGACTCAGTGACATAGATAGCCATAGAGTTGGGCACAATGAGCTGGATAACAATAGAGTTGGGAACAATGAGCTGGATAGCAATAGAGTTGGACGCAGTGGCATAGACAACAACGGAGATAGACCCAGTGACTTAGATACCATAGCGATGGATACAATGAGTTAACTAACCATAGAAATGGACCCAATGAGCTAGATAATAATAGAGTTGGACTCATCGACATAGAGAGCCATAGAATTGCGCACAATGAGCTGGATAAGAATAGAGTTGGACGCAGTAGCAGAGACAACAACGGAGGTAGACTCAGTGACTTAGATACCACAGCGATGGATACAATGAGTTAACTAACCATAGAAATGGACCCAATGAGCTAGATAACAATAGAGTTGGACTCAGTGACATAGATAGCCATAGAGTTGGGCACAATGAGCTGGATAACAATAGAGTTGGGAACAATGAGCTGGATAGCAATAGAGTTGGACGCAGTGGCATAGACAACAACGGAGATAGACCCAGTGACTTAGATACCATAGCGATGGATACAATGAGTTAACTAACCATAGAAATGGACCCAATGAGCTAGATAATAATAGAGTTGGACTCATCGACATAGAGAGCCATAGAATTGCGCACAATGAGCTGGATAAGAATAGAGTTGGACGCAGTAGCAGAGACAACAACGGAGGTAGACTCAGTGACTTAGATACCACAGCGATGGATACAATGAGTTAACTAACCATAGAAATGGACCCAATGAGTTAGATAATAATAGAGTTGGACTCATCGACATAGAGAGCCATAGAATTGCGCACAATGAGCTGGATAAGAATAGAGTTGGACGCAGTGGCAGAGACAACAACGGAGGTAGACTCAGTGACTTAGATACCACAGCGATGGATACAATGAGTTAACTAACCATAGAAATGGACCCAATGAGCTAGATAACAATAGAGTTGGACTCATTGACATAGATAGCCATAGAGGTGGGCACAATGAGCTGGATAACAATAGAGTTGGGAACAATGAGCTGGATAGCAATAGAGTTGGACTCAGTGACACAGGCAACAACGGAGATAGACCCAGTGACTTAGATACCATAGCGATGGATACAATGAGTTAACTAACCATAGAAATGAACCCAATAAGCTAGAAACCATAAAGATGGACACAATGATATAGATAACCTTAGAGACGGACATAATGAGCTGGATAACAATTTCGACACACTAAATGACATGGATAATAATAGAATTTGACACTTAGTCTAGATAACAATAGGTTTGGACCCAATAGTCTAGATAACCATAGAGACTGTTACAATGAGCTAGCACTATTAGGCTTAGATAGCAATAGCAATTCACTCTAGATAACTAATCCCCATGAGATTGTAGCCTACACATGTAACTTGTACTGCTCACTAGGACCCCCTCACACGTGGTATTACACTACGTTGTTTAGTTATATGTAAGTCTGAAGCCTACGATTGCCCGAGTAAAGTGATATAAGCACAGCAACGTTTGCATAAATACATTTTACTTCTAACCATGAACTCGGACCGTTTTTGCAAAACCTTGTAACCCCGGAGGGACGTCTTTGTATAAACTGTGGTTCCTGGGAAGTACTCTAGCAGAGTTAATTTATTAAAAGTCTAGAAGGTAATCGTGAATAAAGACCGGATATTTCAATACTAATAATAAAACCTACAGAAACAAGTAAACACATTTTGTATTACGCTAATATAATAATGTTGTTTTTTGTATTATTCATAACACTCAAATTAGTTTAATATGGTGTTAACAGAATAACACGGGTTGTGTAAGCACTTAATCAGGGCCGTAGCATTTTACAAAATAACTAAGTCGCCCCTACCGGAAGCCACCCCTCATGGAAGCACCTCACGACCTAGCCAGTCCATTAGCCGGCCACTCGTTGCTTACCCTCGTCTCGGCTTAATGACGACAGGCTAGAGATAGCGTACAGTTCTTTTTAATGAGAGTTACAGTTCAGTTCTTTTTTTTAATGAATTACACACACACACACGCACGCACACACACACACACACACACACACACACACACACATAACCTTTTTGTATCTGTCCCACTTGTGGCGGAGACGTTAATATTTAAGAAGTAAATATTCATAAGGAAACTCTTTGTATCTTGGAAGTCGTGCTTTTAAATTACTTGAAATGGTCCGATTTCAGCATACGAGAAGAGCTTTGGCAAGTAACAGGTCAAAACGCTAAGGACATTCCCAAAAATATTTTCAACACAAAGCGTTAGATTTACAGAAAATTACGATGCAGAAACGGGATCATAAATAGTTTATTTTGTGCATCCTATCTTATTAAAATTAGTACTTTTACCTATCAGTAAATACTTATATTACTTATTAAAATATAACTAATAAAAAACTACTGTACGGATAGGTTATGTTTGTAGGTCAGGAGTACATCGACAGCGCATGCACAGAATTGAAAACCGAACGTAACTCATTTCTACGCCAGGGCTTTTCTCGTGGGCCGGTGACAGTACTTTGCGACGCACTTGTCAAGGCATACTGAAGCAGAACAACGAACGATTCGATACGTCGAACGCATGTCAGAGGAGTTGGCACAGATCTAACACGAACACTTAAACATAAAATAGAACATTTAATACATATTAAATTTTTTTTTCAAATTTTGATAATAAATATCAATACAATACCAGTAGAGATGTAGGATTCCTAAATAATAATTTACAGAATAGAATAATTATTCTATTTACCCATAAGATTAAAATATATTTTACTACATTATGTAGGTATATATTATTATAATTTACAGTAGATTATATGGAAAATATACTTAAATATAGAAATTACCTATACAGATTACAAAATCACACATGGCAGCTACATGGGATTGGTGGAACGAGACAGGGGACAGGGACAAAAATCGAGAACAACTCTGTCAGCGCTGCAATGCCATCCATCACAGCGACAATGGCACAAGTTGTTACGGTCGCTAAATATCTAGTCGGCGGTGATGAAGTTACAAGATGAAGTGTCGAACGGGATTAACAAACTGGAAAATGATATCAACGTGAGAAAAGTGTTTCTGTGTGGCGGGGGTGATTATATCCTAGTTTGCAACGTTTTGACAAGAATCAGTCCTTTTAATACTCTGATTACTTTAACAATGAAACGTTAATTATAATGTACACTATAATGGCTTTAGTGTGTTTGGATTTGGCAGTGGGATCACAGAGGAAAAAAAATTAGAAAAGTCCGGAGGGTTGAAATGTAATATGGAAGAAGTATCTAAAACGGGGGTTCTTATACACAAAGAGACACACCCACCCACACACCCACACTCACACATACTCACAAACACACACACACACACAACAAAAAACACACACACCCGCCCATATATATATATATATATATATATATATATATATATATATAAATATATATATTTAAAAAACAAAACACCTCTAAGCTTTAGAAATAGTTCTGAGAGTCATAATGAAATTATCATGAATCAAAATATGCCAAATAAGGAAGCACACAAGTTATCTGTTGCCTTTTACATCCAGAGTACAGGAAAGTGACTCAAATAAATAACGTGAAATAGAATAAATAATAAAAACAAAACATGTTTAAAAACAATTCCTGATTGAGTAAAAAAAAATGTTGGAGTTACTTTTTATTAAATAATCACAATTATTATAAATAAAGTAACATGTATACTATGCGTTAAAACGGCTGTCCTACCACACAACTTATACCATAAAATCAGCTGTTCTATGAAATCATATGTTATCACTTATTTTAACCCAAATAGGGTTAAATAAAACAAGGGCAATTTATGTTCCAACTAGGACAGTTTAATCCTTATACTTAATAACGGCTTTAGAACAACAAATACTTACAATTGACATTTGAAAAATAAATAAAAGGTAAAGAACATGCTTCTATACATTGTGCACGGTTTATTATTGTCTGGTTCAAGCTTTGTAAAGTTTAGACGATATATTTACCTCTTGGCTCATTTTTATATCTGTTTTTAAATCCCTTGTATTAGTTCACTGTCTCCTTATATATATATATATATATATATATATATATATATATATATATCTTGTTAAAATTTTGAATCGTATATAAAATAAATACATTTTATTGATGAACCCAAGTTCAAATATATTGTTTTAAACTTGTAGAGGATGACACTTGATATGTTACAATGTTTTCAAATATTAATTAATTACTTAAATTTTATGAATTAATTTTAATTTATATGGGAAAAAATTTTCACAAAAGGAGAAATTAATGCAATATAGTTATGTTGTCCCATTTGACCTCAAATAAGTGATAACATATGTTTTCATGAGACAGCTGATTTTATCTTATAGATTATGTGGTGGATTTAACGCATAGAATTATTTTCTTTATTAATGTTAATTGTGGTTATTTAATAAAAAGTAACTTAGATAACATTTTCCTTCATTAACCTAAGTGGGATTTGTCTTGTTTATTTGTTTGGAAATATTTGTTTATATTACTTGTTTAAATATGTTAGGCGTGATTGGATATATTTTCGTCCAGATTCGTAACGGTGAATAAATTTAAGTTTTTTACAGCACATTACAATGCCTTTTTGTACTCAGAACGCAATGATCTACAAATTTATCAAACAGTCACTTGTAGTATTTGTTTCTTTAGCAAACCGGTAAATTGTGACTAGTTTCGGTAGTTTTTAAAACAAATCTATTCCAGACGCAATGTATACTAACTCCGTGGGTGGAGTGCTCTCTTATACGGGCCCTATGGACGAGAACAGTTGGCCTTGGTATTTTAAAACTTTACAGCAAGCCTCTAACGACTAAAGGAAACCTCCAAGTATACCGTGTGCCACAGATTGAGAAACACTGGCGTAAAACAAGAAGGTTCTACAAAATAAGTCTTACATAAAGCAATGTTACGTAAGATGTTTGCGCAGTAAGAACCTGCGTGGGCCGGCTTCAGAGAGGGCGGACTGATTAATGGTCATTGTGTTCAACATGAAAGAACGTTCGCGTATTGTCTTGGGAAATGTTAAAAAATTTAAGCTCTTTGCTCCGATGGTGGAAACCAAGTATATGTATGTAATATATGTATCTGAACACGAACCCGAGCATTAACACACACTTGTGCAAACATTTTAAGAAATATCTATTTACGTTTTTTACCTACTCTTAAATAATCTTCTGTATAATATAAATTTATTCATTCCATATGCATTCTTTATACAGAAATTCTTTATTCTGTATAATCCATAATAAATTCTGTATAATATATATTTATACATTCTGTATACCGAATTTTTTTATTTAGCATAATTCAGAATAACGTTTGTATAATATAAATTTTTATATACAGTTGTGCCTACGTATCCACGGTTTAAATTACGCACGATGTGCTATCACACGGAGAATAGAATAGCTGATGTTGAACCGTTCGTAAACACCCATGTCTGAGTCAGTTTGTTTTTACGTATACAGTACCGTATTGTTTACATACAGCAGCCTATGTATCTTTTCGTTGTTGATTGTTACTTCGCTGGATTCCACAGCCTTACTGCTTTTCTCTGACACCTCTTCAGCCTGCTTCTAGAGATTACACTAGCATATTCACTGCACTCGTTCCTGTTAGTACAGTACTTGGGTAATTAACTTGTAAATATTCTTCTGCTGGCCACGAGGCGTATCAGCAGTGAAGCGTGTAATAGTGCCAAGTCTAAGAGAAGCCGAAGTGTTCTTTCTTCAAGTGGAAAGGTGAAAAGTTTGGGTATGATTGAGATTGAAAGGAAACCGTTTGCCTGTATTTAAAGTTGTATAAAAAAATCGAGTCGGCACAATGGGCCTACTGTACATAATAATATTTACTACTATAATGCTGTATATAATATGTACTGTACTATAATATTTTAAAGAATATACAATATATAATGTACTTGTGCAAGTCACGTATTTATATACATGTACTACTGTAAATGTCCTTGTTATACGAGGTTTCACGCTAATTTTGGAACCTATGGCGTTACAACTGTAATATAAAATTTATTTAAATTAAATATACATATATATATGTATATATATATGTATATATACATATAAATATATGTATAGTCTTTATATATAGTTCAAAAATTATATATATATATATATATATATATTCTAAAGTATGATATAAATACATGTTGTTAACCCCAATATTTTACTTTGTTGTTTCAATGTTTTACTAAATTTTTACATTCTTTCATCATCTTAATTTTGTTTCTGGTTTTGTAGTTACATTGCCTACTTAGCGCCTTGTAATGTCTGAGTACGGTAAATGCAAGTGTTCTACTAATTTTGTTACTGTGGAAAATATGGATTTTTTTATGATGAATACTTACATAAGTAGGTTTAAAACAGCCTCTTATAAAAATAAAATTAATTTATAACTCTAAATATAGACGAGTAATATATGAAAGCATTTGGAAATATATAATTGTTAATACGCTTGCTGTTAAAAATAAGTAATAAAAAAAATTGTTTAAATAAATTCTTTCTTAGGTCAGCAAACAAAAATTTGATTTCAGTTACTTTTCTTTAAATAATTACAATTAACATAACCTATGCGTTAAAATAGCAGATCTACCTCATAACGTCTAACATAAACTCTTCTGCTTTATGAATCCATATGTTATAGCTTATTTCAAGTTAAATTGGCCAAAATAACTACATTGCAAACCTTGCCCCTTTTGTAAACGGTTTATCCCCCATATAAAACTAAAATGAATTCATTACAGTTATTTAATGAATTAATATGTGGAAAAATTGTGTTAACAACAAGTGCCATCCACTACAAAAAAAGATATTTTTCGATTGAAAATTTGAAGACATATAAGGATCTAAATAAACATAGAAAAAACCCTGAAATGGAATTGGAACCATCTTAAATAGATTTTATGGCTAGTTTTAAATTTCGTTAGACCACCTAGCTTGGATTGTCTTCCTATCATATTTGTATACCATCTGAAAAACCAAATTTGTTTTCATTTGCCGCTTGAAATAATTTACTATCTAGTTTTGTTGTATGATGAATGAAATATACATGTATAAAATATACCCGAAAAAAATGAATAGCCCTATCCACTTTGCCCTGCCTGTACTGTTTTAAAAAAAAGTACTGAAATTACCCACAACCGCCAAACTGGTTATTTTGCAAGAAACGTTACGAAAGAGAAAGAAATAAGCAGTCAAGTAAGCTTATAACATAAAGGTTGTTCCGTCATTACGTCGTAGTAAACTTGCAAAGAAGTTACCTTAATATTTTTTCAGAAGCAACGAATACAAACAACACTCAGCCCTCATGGTCAAAAATACTCTATGGCGCTGGGTCTTGTGATGATGTTTTGTCTCCTTCATTTAGTTCACATAATGGGCGCTCAGAGCATTAGGCTGCGGAATACAGAAAGAAAAACTGGTGATGACAACGCAACGCAAACTTGCTTTTTCATAGCATTTAGAGTTGGATGCACACATTCATAGTAAAGTGATAGCAACGCGACTAGCGAGTGACACAGAAACTAGAGTTGCTCCAGTCACGACATGCTGTAATCTAGTTGCTCAGTTTCTCTCATGCCAGTAGTATTTGTTGTGTTGTGTATACGTTTCTCAAGAGCGCTATCGTATTTAAATAATGGTTAATTTATTTATATTTTTTGTGTTTCATTGAATGGTATTTTATTATATTGCGCTGGGTCTTGTGGTGATGCTTTGTCTCATTCATAGTTCACATATTAGGCGCTTAGAGACTTAGTGACACTGGATAGGAAAGTATCGCAAAAAAACGCTTTGCCCGTACGTCCCTTATAATGTTTCTCACGGACGATAAAACGCCGTGGAAATTATTACAAAAGGAGCGAGGAAAACAGTAGAATAAACGACATCCATGACTGACAGAATTGTAACCAGCTCAATTCTATTATCGGCTGATAATTTATATCGACAGAAGCTTGAAGCATCTATCTCCTGATTTCGCTCGAACTGCAAAAATTTGAATATCGATTCGTCCTTTTGAAATGCATGACAAATACGCGAACCCTCTCCCCATTTCGCCACCCAGCAATACATATTTCATGAAAGTTCCATAGTAATGCGGTTCCCTGGAGGCGAAAGTTTGCGCGAAAACATTCTAAAGGACACAATGGCGCTGAAAAAGGGAATCTAGCACTCAACATGTGTCAGCAGGAATCGTGTTCCATTTAACGATTGAAAAAGTTCACGTTTTATTTGACGCAGCGTTTGTGAAAGATAAACGTTTTAATTTTTACGATTAGACTTCGCAGTCTTCGCTTAAAGCAACCAGGGGGACTAACCTTACGTTCCTAAAGGAATATCTAGCTTTAATTTAAGTTGTACTAAACGCATTAGCCTGTCGAGCGGAAAAACATCTTATCCGACGTTATCCTTGTGGCCGCTGACTTTAAGTAAAATTCTGCTATAGATATTTGAACCTTTTTTTAGTTTCTCGTGTAACATTTTGTTTTTGGAATTTAAACAACTTGGGGCAACCCCGCCTCCAGCACGTTTCTAACGCAAGACGGTTATATTGAAGATCTACGAATTTTCTCGGAGATTTCTGAAAGCCAGAATTAGCGACATGTTATCGCTAACTGCAGTTTCATTCATTACTTGAAGGTTAATTTGAGGTTATGTTAAATAATATTGAAGTGCAGTTTTCTATATATTTAGAAATATCGATAATTTTATTAAAGGGGTGATATCGAATTGGGCACATGAACCGTTAGGGTCGTAAAAACGACGGTTGAATTGGGTCCATGGTCAGTTCGGAGATAGTGTCGTATTGGACCCATACCTCTACATTCATGACCTACAAAATGGAATGCTCGCATCCACTTTAGCTTCGAATACATTCAAACATCTCCTTTTTATATCAATATAAATAGCCGTGTAATAATATTTTATGTTGTATGTGCACAAAATGATTAAATCCCCCGGTCACACCCTTGCCAGGTGGCCATTGGAACGATTCAGCATGTCACCGTTATAGGGTTAACAAAAACGCGTAATGGAATGTTAGCTTGACCTAGCTAGCTCTACGGTATTGTGTAGGATTATTCGTAAGTTTAAATAATAATTAAAGTTTAGTGTTATTTACTTGCTTCCATTATGTGTTAGTTCTTAATTCTATCGTACATTAAAATACAAACGAATGTCTGATCACTTAACAAAACTAATGTTGCCCGACTGACCAGGAGCCCAATAGAACCCCGACCCTATAAGGGTTGACGGTAATCCGCCTAGGGATGTTTTGACTGCGGGCCCAGCCTATTAATGCAAGTTGTAAGACTCCATAAAACAGCTGTTTCTGTAACTCGTGAGTTTAGAGAAACTCTGAAGAAAATTGTAAATGATCTCTTACATAACCACACACTTATAACTTACCGAAACCTCAGCCATTACTTTAAACTCTTTAATTGAAACCTTTTAAATATTCTTAATATTTTAAATATTCGTATACTTTAAATGCTCTGTGTTATTTGGCAAGTACATATTATTTTATCTCTTTTTAAAATTTCCATTTTCACCCCACACTTTCTACTCGCAAGCTCTACTAAACAGGAACCAGTTAATTCGTTGATTTTTAACGAGATTTCGAAGAGGAAGTGGGACTCTAATATTGTGTTTTTATCTGCAAAAAAACGAAACCTTGTTTGTTGGTTTAGGGTTAGCCTTGAACCTATATCTCAGCGACATGTATCTTCCTGTCCTCACAAGGTTTTTACATTGGATCCATATGTATTTCGTGTATAACGAGTTAGACAGCTCTTTATGGACCCGCTAGAGAGTATTTTGACCACCTTGCACAACGGATACTTTATTTCGCATTTACCCCATCCTCTACCAAGGGTTTTACATTGGCTCCATATGTATTTCGTTTATAACGAGTTAGACAGCTCTTTATGGACCCGCGTGAGAGTAGGTTGGCCACCTTGCACAACGGATACTTTATCTCCCATTTACCCCATCCTTTACCAAGGGTTTTACATTGGCTCCATATGTATTTCATGCATAACGAGTTAGACAGCTCTTTATGGACCAGCTAGAGAGTAGGTTGACCACCTTGCACAACGGATACTTTATTTCCCATTTACCCCATCCTTTACCAAGGGTTTTACATTGACTCCATATGTATTTCGTTTATAACGAGTTAGACAGTTCTTTATGGACCCACTAGAGAGTAGGTTGTATACCTCTGATACAAGACCTTGCAAAACGGATACTTTATCTCCCATATACCCCATCCTCTACCAGGGGCTTTACGTCATCACCCTAGCCCTGCCTATATTCACACTCCTTTCACAATAGTCCGACGGGTTGATCTAACAACCTAAGAAATTCATGTATTTTACCTTTTGGTTTTAATTAACAAATGCATTATATATTAGCTACCCCCTCAAGAATCTTATTGTCTCTGGTGGGAAATGAATCTTTCACGTTCCTGCAAAACCAGCTTCTCTCATCCATATCTTAGTCTTCGCCACGTGATATCCTTAATCTACAAATAAATTCATACCCTCATGCTTCTACATTTTTTTATCTCGATGAGACAGTACATGTATCTCACCACTAGGGATTTCTTCCAAGCATGCCCTTTGATTCTTCTCTAGGTTACGGGTGCGTTTAAGAGTTCCGGAATTCTAAAAAGCTACTTCCTTTGTCACCTTTTAGTACTATTTTTAATTTGGAAAAATAAGGTAGTTATTTCTCATTACCAAATACACTACTATACTCTGGTAAATTAACTTTATTAAATTCCTTCTATTAGTTCACACTCTTCTGATATATTACTTGTACACATTTTCAATCAATAATAAAAACAGTTTTTATTCAACCAATCAAGTTTAAATACATTTTTTAAATCTATAGTGAATGACAATTGATGTTAGTAAAGTTTTTTCAAATATTTATTGAATAATTAAACTATAAAAATTTGCTGCGTATATCTGCATTCGAACTGAGAAATCTCATGTTCGAAGTTTATCATGCTTTGGCACTTCGCCAACTTTCCAATACTTGGAAATGTGTTTCTCAAAGACTTATATGAATTTTGTTTCCTCCATCTGGTTGTCGTCGAAACCTTTATTGTTCTACCTTAAACTGTTACCATGGTTATCACACAATATCATAAATAGTAGTCTATGGTGTAACACTTTTAAAAATAAGGTGTTACATATAAATTCATTTGTATATTTAATTTTTACTTAATAATTATATCGTCCCAATATAAAAGAAAATTTTTGTTTTATTGGAGCACATTGTGAAGCTAGCGTAGGTAGTAAGCGCTCCTAGCGGGTAAAATATCGAACGAGTTAGTAACTTAGTTTAATTAAGTACATCACTCCATGTGACGTAAACATGGTCTGATATCGCCTGATCCGATTCATCAATCAAAAAAATCAAAGTAATAAGTAAGGGTGAAAAATTTCAGTTAGCGCGTCCTTGCAGCGACCCTACTTCTCAAAAACTCTTTGAACGAGACAGACGTGATGGCATTTTCGGACATAACTTAGAAATTTATAAGCTTCCAGTATTCAAAATTTAAGATGTCAAGGCCGGTACCAAATTTTATAAACGCAACTAAAGAAGAAGTCAGAAGCGATTATTTATGTGTTTCAAATAAGTAAAAGTTAATATCATTTTTGTTTAAGAGCGCTGATTCCAAAAGCGATGTGCAGTGATTAGTGTACGAAATCGATGTGCAATAATTAATGATATGTGTTAATAGTGTTTTACTAGTAATGTGCACAACCAGGTACGTTTTAGATAATAATAAAGAAAATGTATTTTAATGTTAACTAAGTTGAATTTTAATTGATAAACGGTTAACACATGAACGGTAGAAATTTAAGCTTTAGTGTAGCACAAGTTTATTACAATTTTATTCTAATAATTGTCCTAAAATAAGAAATATTCCAATTGGATTTGCGAGTTATAGTGAATAATAAATAAATAACTTCACCAACTCACAATTATAAGCAATTTATGAGCGTTTCTATGACTTATGCCAGCATCATCAGTGAGGCTACCATACAATCACTGTACAACTGCCTTTAACAGTCGTAGTTTTTAGTTGCAGTTGTAATAACTGTCTTCAAAATCGATTCAAATGCCATTGTATTACGTGTAATATTTACTTCCGGTAGAGAAAGTTTCGATGGTCGTGAACTGTAAGACGTGGATAGGAAACAAGACTTTTTTTTTATTAAAGTATGAACATATTTTTTTAGTTCACCCCAGAGCCACGGTTTGGCGGTTGTAAAAACATAAAGGGTAAACACAAAAAGGGGAAGTAAAGGGGGTAAAATGTCACCTTTTACTGTCCGCATGAATTGTTTCATTAACTAGACCCTTGGGTTTACAATGTACGACGGTTTCGTGGAAGGAATATATATAATGCATATTGTAGACAATATTCATGGAAGCACAGCTTTAGGAGTGGATTAAGACGTGACGCACAGTACAATCAGAGCACGAATGTACAGGTACACACAAGTTAGAGGGAAAGTAGTATATCTCTAGACTAGAGAGACAATCGTTATACAGATATACAATTACTCTATAAATAGAGTACAATCAGGTTAGAATTCAAATGGATCGGCAAAGACAAGCATGATAGAATTATAATACGACTCCAACGAAAGTACAATCAGGGTAGATTAAAAATAAATCTCGGCAAAGACAAGCATGATAGAGCTATAATACAACTCTATCACTAAAGTACAATCAGGTCAGAATTGAAATGGACCTGCAAAAGACAAACATGATAGAGTTATAATACAACAACTCTATAACTAAAGTGCAATCAGGTCAGAATTGAAATGGACGGGCAAAGGACAAGCATGATAGAGTTATAATATAACAACTCTATAACTAAAGTACAATCAGGTCAGAATTGAAATGGACCGGCAAAGGACAAGCATGATAGAGTTATAATACAACAAATCTATAACTAAAGTACAATTAGGTCAGAATTAAAATGGACCAGCAAAGACAAGCACGATAGGGTTATAATACAACTCTATCACTAAAGTACAATCAGGTCAGAATTAAAACGGACCGGCAAAGACAAGCATGATAGAATTATAATATAACAACTCTATAACTAAAGTACAATCAGGTCAGAATTGAAATGGACCGGCAAAAGACAAGCATGATAGAGTTATAATACAACAAATCTATCACTAAAGTACAATCAGGTCAGAATTAAAATGGACCGGCAAATAACAAGCATGATAGAATTATAATATAACAACTCTATAACTAAAGTACAATCAGGTCAGAATTGAAATGGACCGGCAAAGACAAGCATGATAGAATTATAATACAACAACTCTATAACTAAAGCTCAATCAGGTCAGAATTAAAATGGACCGGCAAATAACAAGCATGATAGAATTATAATATAACAACTCTATAACTAAAGTACAATCAGGTCAGAATTGAAATGGACCGGCAAAAGACAAACATGATAGAATTATAATACAACAACTCTATAACTAAAGTGCAATCAGGTCAGAATTGAAATGGACCGGCAAAGACAAGCCGGATTAAGATATTTTCCTTTATATTTTTCAAATCATACAGGACCCAAACAGACAGAATGTCACTCCTGAAAAGATCCAGTGAGCTGAGCTCGTGAACTCATGTTTTATTAAATCACCGGAAAGACACAACAAATACAGACAGCTCCTTCTTGCCAATATTGACGTCTGAAAGGTTAACACTTTCACCCAATATGAACACGGCATTGTTGTTTCAGGAGAAACATGGACACGAAATAAAGCGATCATGTTTAGCGTTTGTATAATTCCGTGGGGCTTTAAGTTCGCAACTCCGGCCGAAAGTTAATACAGTGAAATCATTGTGTCTGTGGGGTAAGAATGTATAGTAGTTTAGTTTTACGAGTCGCTATTATACTTGTTTAAATATAGTCATTAAATTGTATTAGTATAATATGAGCATAATATGAACGTATAAAACTTCGTGGGTGTCCAGACATCATTAGCCCCTGGAGTACGCCCCTCTGTATAAGGCACCTCACAACCTGCCTCCTTACCATGTTTGTGGCTATACTCGTATGTGCATGTATTTCCGTAAAAAGAGACAATTAAAATGAACAACGCAATTAGACTAGCGACATCCGGATTAAGATATTTTCCTTTATATTTTTCAAATCATATTTTCTGATATTTGATTATGTCAGTTCGGTAGATTTGAATCTACCATAATTTAAATCAGAATAATGGTAGATTATTGGAAACAAAATAAAATAATTCGAAATAACAACACTAAAAAGAAAGATTTATAAGTGTCTTCGTTCGATTGTTAAATACATATGGACATCTATATCTGATTCGTTCAAAGAACTTTTACAAAAATAAAAAACTAACACATCTTCTTTTCTGCAAAGAGAAACTCACCAAGATCTAGATATTTATATGTATATAAAGTTTTATTCAATTAACCATGTCCCGTAGAATTGGTTCCTTAGTCGCAGCGCCTCTGTCGCATAAAGTCTGAACTAAAATTTTTATTTTGCTCGTGTAAGTTATCATAGTCATTTAAAGTTTATCCACTTGCTTGTCAGTAACCCAATATCACTGCAGAATAGATATATGAAATTATACTGCATTTTATGTAGTTATATGTGATTATATGAAAGAGTGTTATAGATTTTTATTTAAAAAACTTACTTAGAGGAGAGATTTCATGGCATTGTTCAATGGAACTAGTTTATTATCCAGATTGTTATTGTCCCGGCTGCATGATCACGTTTATGGATTTCTACGTGCGTTGTTATATGGTCTTTTCCTGTGAAGGAACTGGTTTAAGGGATTTAGAAATTGTATATTTCGTAACTAGTATCTAAAGTTGCCTTTTTCGGGAAATTCGATCAAGGACCGGATATATAACTCTAGGTACAAGTTATGGACGATAATTTCATCACAGTGCAAATACAAGCAGCCCCCTACTTTACATATCAAAATCTTTATCGATTACAAAGGAATATTGTCAAACATTTAATTAAGTTACAAAGTAATATTACTAATAATAATAAAAATATTAACAACAATATTGTTTACTTTTATACAGCTAACTAAATTAATACGAACAGCTGATTTAGCGCGTCTATCAGAGCAACTTGCGGTCGAAAGCATAACTACAAACAGTCCGGGAAACACATCAGCTGTTATTCCAGGTCTAGTCTTGGAAAGAGCCAATTTCGCTGCACATAATGACTACAGAAAGCGACTTATTTACAAAACAGTGACATAAAAAGTATATTTAGTTTGTACTAGCATGGTACCCGTCCTTCGAATGGATACAAAAACAAATACAACATAGATCAAAACAAATATACATCAGCCCCATACGAATTACGGATACTCTGCTAGTAGTTTATAAAATTACCGACTATTGGCTTGAATACCCAATACAGGGAGAAGCTTCTGCTTGCAACATGACATTTGTAAAGAATAACTAACCTTGAAAGATGAATAGCAACAAACATTTAGTATCACCTGTTTACCTGTGTTGACAAATTTCTTTTGCACTTGATTATAAACACATTTACTATCATATCAGCTAGTTGAATCAAGTATATAATGGAGTATAGATAATTGAGTGTTAAGGGAGTTTTCAAGGCCAGTGGGACGGTGTGCTGATGGATTTCTAAATAAAATTTGGCCTATGTGTTAATCACAGACCATAAGAATACACGTCCATTTGCCTCTGGTTGCCTGCAGACAGTTTCTTTCGCCATCAGTAATCGATAGAAACTTCTTATCGTCGGCGGCTGGTATGTAATCTCTTCACCTCCATGTCCGATGGGCACTTACTCCGCCCCCGCTAGCTGCTAGACTTTTCTCTTTAGCGTCCGCAGCAGGTAAACACTTTACTTCAGTTGAAGGCGTTAGACACGTCCCTTCACCCCAGGTAACTAGTAAACATATCTCTTCGCAATCTGGTGGCTGATAGACACTGACATTTCCTTTCCCGCCTCGTACCGGCTAGACATTTCCCTTCGCCTCCGGTGGCTGACATACGAATTCTTCTCTCCATTAGGTGGTATAATCTTCTCTTAGTCCTTGTGAGCTAGTAGATACTTCTCTTCGTTGTCTCCGTTGTTCAAAGGACACTTATATTCCGGAACTTTTCTTCGCCCCCAGATGCCGGTATCTTTCTCTCTTCGCCCCCGGTATCCGTTATCATTATCTCTTCGCCTCCGGTATCCGGTACCTTCCATCCATCATTCCTGGTATTCGGTAGCCACATTTGTATGCTCCAGTTGATAGAAGCTATACTTTAGGTAGTTGACCATGACCATTAGGATTCCACAATTTCCCCTTTCCTGAGTACTGTAGAAACGTTATGTCCTTTCTTCAAATCGACCTAAATCCATCAATCCTTTCTGATATTTCTACTTACAAGGGGGTAACAGGTAGATGCCAAAGAGAGTAGGTCTACGTCAAGCCGTGACGTGAAGCTTAGATCCCTCGCATATCCGCTACCAGGGAGCTACATGTTCCCTTCTCGATCCTACCTTCCCCAGCTTCATAGACATACTGGCTGGTGGCTTAAAGCTACAAAAGTCCCTTTCTTTTTCATTTTCTTCCCTTAAAACCATTTTCTATTTTTATACACTTTTGCTACTATCCCTTTGTCATTCAAATATCACTTCCTGTACATTAGTTTCTCTGGCATAACACGTCGGTAATATTTTCGTAAGCTTTTCTACAATTTCTATCACCAAAACAATCTTTGACAAGAAATATACAAATTTACTAAAAGTAACATTTACCTCTTAAGATACTGTAAAGGCCATTCCTGGGAGGGGGGTGTAAAGAACCGAAGTGGTTGAGTGGGTTTGTAGAAAATGTATAATATATAATATATTAAGAAATGTTAATATCAAATTAGCATAGGGTAAATATAGGGCGGGTTGCAGTTTGAAGTGTTTTTATAACTCTTGTTAGTTACAAACACTTACGCAACACTAGTCCTCTGATTTTGTGTTTTATACTGCCGTCAAGGAAGGTAGGGTAAAGGAGACACATACAGCATTCAAGGAAGGTAAAGTAGCCGTCTTTGCGCTACAACCATCCATTGTTACCCTAAGATTGACGCTACCCACTCAGACACAGAGAAATAAGATAAGTAACCTCTAAGCAAACAGCTGTTCGTGAGGAGCATTACTTTTGCATTCTCGATAGGATTCTAGATTGATGACGTCACGTTCTATCGATTCACTCTAATGTATGGGCTTTTTGTTTGCCGTGTCATTATAAATTACACTTCAAATAATTAAATTTATATTAATTTGAGTTTTGCCTTACATAGAACAACACATATATTACGAGTATATGCACATTACATATCTACAAATATATCTAATGGACTTTTAGATGCTGTAATTACATAACTAATCGGAAAATTTTTTTATAATGATATTATTATAAATAAAATATGAATCATGAATCACGATTTTACTTGCAAGTAAAGTCATATGTAATTGGCAAAGTACAGAATAGGTTGTTATACGGACGTTGCAGGGTAGCCAACTTCTAAAGTAATGAAAGCCAGCAGTATTATTTACGACCATGCAGTTTATAGTTTGAGGTTATAAATTATTCAGAAAACTGAATAACGTGACGTCACTACGTCCCCGCACAATATATTATCTCAGAGGGATATTATGCAGCTCTGATCCTTCTACTTGAACAGTATCGAGTCTTTGGGGCCCGCAGGGGGGTGCGGACTAGCCGCACCTACGAGGGATTTGGCGTCCCTCGCGGTACCCTAGCCTAACACTACACCACTCACAAAAACATACACACACACATACACACACCAACACAATCTATACACATTTCAACACTTACATCTTCGCTTAGGGAATTTTGACTGGTCAGAACCGTTGCGCGTTGGGAGTGCTGAAAAGTCCAGAGCGTGACAAACTCTGGTCTGGGACGCTGATGTGAGCTTGCTCTGCCGAAGACGTAAGCGCGGTTTCTGGTCTACCAGCCGCTTCGGTCCTTGGTCAGGGAGTGTCCGCGGTGCATGGGTGTCGGAGCCTGTGCACAGTATTACGAGTCCTCGACTGATGCCCATCCAGTCGAGCTAAGGAGAAAAGCTATAGGCCTCAGAGTTCTGAGGATTGGAAATGATCTTAATGTGATCCAAGGGTGTACCCGTTCCTATAGTCTCGCCCGTAACGCTTGACACGATGGCTGGCAAAAAATATTTATGGATTCCAAAACCACGTCAAATATGACTAGTCTGAAGAGGACACGCCAGGATTCTCCTGACGATCATATACAAAAGGATTTGAGTAAAAAGTTGATGGTGGCAACGTCGCAGACATTGCCATCAGCAAAGTATTTAGTTGTTTCTAGTGCCGAAGAAGGGAAAGATCTTTCCAAAGTTTCTCCCTTCCTTATTAACAAGGCTATTACTGCTTGTGCTGGAGGCCCAGTAGCCTCTATTAAGAAACTAAGAAACGGAACACTGTTAGTTGCGACTTCCACCGACAGACAAACTCGTTCTCTATCAAAAATGACCTCCTTCTTTGACCAGGTCATGGTATCTGTGGCTCCCCACAGATCCTTGAATTACTCAAAGGGGGTCATCACATGTAGGGATTTAATGCACCTTCCAATCGATGAAATAAAGTCCGAACTGTCTTCTCAGTTAGTTACGGACGTTATCCCTATAACGAAAATGGACAAAGGAGAAAAAGTAGCAACAGCTTCTTTTATCGTCACTTTTGGAAAGCCGGAAATACCCGAATACTTACATGCAGGTTACCAAAGGCTCTCAGTGAGACCATACGTGGCTAACCCTAGGCGCTGCTTCAAGTGCCAGCGATTTGGGCATATCAGCTCTACCTGTTCGAAGCAGAACTTATGCGGTATATGTAGCGTTGAAGGCCATGATGATAAGGAATGTGTCAATTCTCCGAAATGCGCCAACTGTGGTGGTGACCACCCAGCGCGATCCTACAACTGTCCCACGTTCAAGGAAGAGAAAGCTATCCTAGGCATCATGGCGAAAGACAAGCTGTCGTTTCCAGAGGCCAAAAAACTCTATCGATCAACTCAGCCAAAGACAGACAATAAGACTTATGCCGCTACTCTGACCGCTTCCAAATCGTCCTGTAACAACTGTGCCGAGCTGTCGAAAAAAATTGAAGTTCTAACTGAACAAGTTTCTCGCCTTTTGTCCATAGTCACGAATGGTCCTCCTACTTTGAATTTAGTACAACCTGCAGCGACGGATAATGATTTACCTCTTGTACCAATCCCTTCCACTGGGGGGATTGGAGCACGAAACAAGTCATTAAGTGAGCCTTGTGTTTCTGTGCAGAAGATATTATCAACGGGTAATAAACCTTCTGTGCAGAAGACGTTGGAAAAATCCAAACCACGTAAACCAGTGTTACGTCAGACCACATCGCCTCCGTCGTTACCGGGTATTAAGAAAAATGCTAACAAAGGAGGGAATGTTAAAACTACCCCTCCTAAACCCAAAACTTCCTCAGATTCCATCCCTGAACGGGTGGATATGGAATCTGAGACATGTAAGCCTGAGACGTCTAAAAACGTCCCAGGCAAGAAAGGAGAGAGCACCAATGGATGTCAAATAAACCCTTTGCTAAGCTAATAAATGTCTTTGCTTAGGAAGTCAGTGATACAATGGAACGTCAACGGTGTTAGGAGTCACATAGAAGAACTTAAAGTACTCGTGCGAGATGTGTACCCAATGTTTGTATGTCTACAGGAGACACATCTCCACGCATCGCATAATTTCCATTTAAGGGAGTATTCAGTTTTTAGATCGGACTTCGTTACAGAAGATCGAGCTAGAGGTGGCGTAGCCATCCTAGCCCGTGACTGTATCGATGCTGTTTCTCTAAACTTAATAACTCCTTTACAAACAGTAGCCGTTCAAACAGCTGTCCCGTATAAAATCACTGTGTGTTGTGTCTACTTGCCACCACAAGAAAACCTGCATCACAGTGATTTAGTGAATTTAATAAGCCAGTTACCAACTCCGTTCTTATTGGTAGGGGATTTTAATGCCCACCATTCGTCTTGGGGATCTCCGACTAGGAACTCTCGAGGTGACCTTGTTGAGAGTGTGAGAACGGAACTAGACTTATGTCTGCTAAATGACGGTTCGCCTACCCATTTAGCAGCATCTACTGGTGGATGGACAGCTGTTGACCTATCGATTTGCAGCCCTCAATTAGCTACTAGATGCACATGGTCGGTACTCAACGATTTGTATGGAAGCGACCATGTGCCTATTAAGATCAGTTTATGTGACTCCCAACCCTGTTATACCCGAAATCCCAGTTGGATTTTGCGAAAAGCCAACTGGGACTCCTACTCCAATTACCTTGTATCACTTGACATGAATTATTTGACACCCATTGATGAAAATATAAAAAATTTTACGAAAGCAATTTTAAATGCCGCTGAAAAGACCATTCCGAAAACCTCTACGTATCCACGCCGACCGCCTGTGCCGTGGTGGAACGATGAATGCACAGAAATCCTCCGTTTACGACGAAGAGCTCTTAGGAAGTTTAAACGACACCCAACGAATGGAAACCTTCAGGAATATAAAATACTCCGTGCGAAAGCACGGAGGATTTTTAGGCTGAGTAGAAAGAACTCTTGGGAACAGTACATTGGCACAATTAGACGAACAACTCCGTCTTCCACAGTGTGGAGGAAACTAAGATCAGTTTGTGGTACTTTCTCTCCGTTGCCAGCCATTGCGCTGAAACAACCGGATGGAAGAATAATCTCAAACCGTGATGATATTGCTAATGTACTTGGTAAATCATTTTCTAACTTTTCTGCTACTACAGCCTACAATAGATTATTCCAGATTTATAAGCTGAAGGAAGAAGCAATACCGTTTACTGTTGGGTCGTCTGGGGACTCTCCTTTAAACACTCCTTTCTCTATAGGGGAATTGGAGTCAGCTCTTGCGTCAACGAAGGATTCTGCACCAGGTCCTGATTCCATTGTGTACTCCATGCTAAAACATCTACCATCATTGGCGAAACTTGTCCTCCTTCGAGTATACAATCGTTTATTCAAGGAGCGCTCTTTCCCCGATGCATGGTTAGAATCGACCGTAATTCCTCTTTTGAAGCCAGGTAAAGACAAAACCAATCCCAGTAATTATAGACCTATATCCCTTACAAGCGTCTTATGCAAACTACTGGAGAAGATGGTCAACCGCCGTCTTGTCTGGTACCTAGAAACCAATGACCTTATTTGCAACGAACAGTGTGGTTTCAGGCAAGGACGATCATCCGTTGACCAATTGGTTTTGTTAGAATCCGCTATTCAAGATGCCTTTCTCTTGCGTCAAACACTCGTTGCTGTTTTCTTCGACCTTGAGAAGGCATACGATATGGCATGGAAAAGAGGAATTCTGAACACTTTAAAATCATGGGGTATACAAGGGAATATCCTAGCATTCATCGCTAACTTTCTTTCTAATAGATCTTTCCGCGTTCGACTTGGAGGCACGTATTCAAACAGCTATACACAGGAGAATGGTGTACCGCAGGGCAGCGTGCTGAGCGTCACGCTATTTGCCGTTGCAATAAATAGCATCATAAGCAATATACGATCTCCGGTACACTGTTCCCTTTTTGTGGATGACTTTTGTATATATGTGCCTGCTCGTAGTATGGCAACTGCGGAAAGATCTTTGCAGTTAGCAATAAGTAGATTAGAGGAATGGTCAAGAACTACAGGTTTTAAATTCTCTGCTTCGAAGACCCAGTGTGTAGCATTTAGTCGTCGTAGGCAACACCAGGAGCCGATCCTTTATCTTGACGGGGTTCAGCTTCAAACCACGGATAGTGTTCGATTTTTGGGTCTTTTATTTGATAAAAGACTCTCATGGAGTCCACATGTTCGTGATTTGAAGGTGAGATGCAGCAAGAAATTGGATATGTTAAGAGTCCTTAGTGGTATGAATTGGGGAGCAGACAGAACTAGTATGCTTCGATTTTATCGCGCAGTCGTTAGATCGCGCATAGATTATGGTTGTCAAGTCTACTCATCTGCACGACCTACAGTTCTGAAAACTCTTGATACCATCCACCACTCTGGACTTAGACTGGCTACTGGTGCATTTAGAACTAGCCCAATCCCTAGTCTTCTTGTCGAAGCTGGGGAACCTGCCCTTTCTAGACGACGTCAGATGCTACAAATATCTTACGTTTCTGTTCTTCGAAGCAAACCCAACCACCCGGCTTTTGAAATAGTCTTTCACAATACGCTAAATGAAGTGTACAATACACGTCAACGTTCGACCGCTCCATTTGGCATACGAACTTTAAGAATATTGGATGACCTTGAGTTGCAACTTCCAACTATGTTTGAACGACAAATGTGCTATCTACCTCCATGGATAATAAAAACGCCGCACTTCAATTTCTCATTGTCCAGTTATATAAAACACGATACTCCTGTTGTGGTCTACCACCAGGAATTTTTATCCACTTATAAATCTCACCAACACAGTGAAATTATTTTCACTGATGGATCTAAACTGGATAATGGCGTTGGGTGTGCGTTTTATGCATCTGGATATACCTACACGTACGGATTGCCCTCAGCTTGCAGTGTTTTCACGGCAGAACTATTTGCTATTTTTAAAGCTTTGACCGTCATTCAATCTCAATCCTCGCATTATCTTTTGTGTTCGGATTCCAAAAGTGCTCTTCAGGCTCTTCAGGATGTTTTCTCTAGCAACCCTTTAGTTGGGGACATTTTGTGTGCTGTACACAGGCTTCAATTGAGGGGTGTGGGGGTAACTTTCTGTTGGGTTCCTGGACATTGCGGAATACTTGGAAACACAAAAGCGGATGAAGCGGCGAAGAAAGCTACAAGTTTGGTGCCTATTACTCAACTGGTTATGGCATCTGATTATGTGTGTTTCGCGAAACATTTATTGCTCGCTGCTTGGAATGACGAGTGGCATACCGTGATTCAGAATAAGCTGAGGGAAATTAAAGATACCGTCCGTCCATGGAGGTCTTCAATTCGTTCAAAACGTAGGGAGGAAGTGGTGGTCACACGCCTTCGCGTTGGCCACTCTTTTGCAACTCATGGATATTTGATGAGTCGTGAAGATCCACCAATATGCCAATATTGCGGTGATATCTTCACAATAAAACATATTTTGGTAGATTGTGTTAGTGTAGTTAATGTTCGTGCCCTTTTTAATTTAAAAGGGAGTTTAAAGGTGGTGTTAAGGGACGATGACTCGGCCATTGACCGAGTCATCGCTTTCTTGCACCACTTGAAAATATATTTTAAAATTTAATACATAAATATATATATATTTTTTTTTTAAATTTTATTTATACATATAATTCTGTGTGTTTCTTTTATTTATTTTAATTAAATTTATTTTCTGTTCTTGTTATTGTTATTGAGATTTATTTATTGGTAAATTGTTACCCATTATTGTTTTACATATTATTTATTTACTGTTATATTGTTCTTTGTTGTTATTTTGTTATTTAGTTTTTAAGGATTTTTTCATTGTTATATTGTTGTTTTTTGTTTTTTATTGTTGGTGTTTTATTTTGTTTTGTAATTTTTGTTGTATTTATTTATTTGTTTATTTATTTGATTTTATTTAAAACATCGCGTTCTTTGTTAGATTTTGTTTGGCGATGATAACCACAATTGGTTTTTCGCCAGGAAAAAAAAAAAAAAAAAAAAAAAAAAAAAAAAAAAAAAAAAAAAAAAAAAATCGAGTCTTTGGGGGTTGCATTTGGAAACTCGATATTCGTGCTTCCCGACCGGGTGAATATTGCGGCCGAAATGGAGTATACAAGCAACACAGTAGCAGTAGCTCTACTTACAGAGGAAGGGTTTAAGTTTCCCGTAATGTAATGAATAGCCTTGCAGATTAACGTGGGATCTTATTCCCGATCTTAAGTTACTAGAATTAAATTACTCTTTACACACAAACACACACACTCACAAATTTTAAATCTATATAGAATTAATTCTTAATTCATTTGTGAAATAATAATTTCGTGTTTGAATAATATTACTGATAAATATATTTGTTGAACGCCAAATCTGTATTTTAACAGTTAAATTTAAATTGTAGGGAAACTGAGGAGTCTTATAAAAATCTGTGTGTGTATGAAGGCTTGTTGTGTTTGTTTGCGTCCTCAGTGTGTTACGTGTTCTTATAGTTCGGTGCGGAGTGGTACAGTTTTGGTTTGTTTCTGGTTTTACTAACAGTCTCTCTGGTCCTAGTATCGTAGCATTTGTTAGCGATGCATTTATCGACGTCATTGCCTACCCGTCCCCCCCTCTCTGGGAAAGGCGGTGGCGGGGTTCACTTACCTTGATATCATAGAAAGCGCGCATTGAAGTAGGTCTCGGGTAATCGTTCCGCGTCCATATGTTAGAACTAACAATTTGTCATGGATATATTGTGGTCACAAGGCACTGAGCATGTAAGGTCTCTTATAATTACAAACGCACTCCAGCTTTGATGTCGCATAGCCTGGCCAAATGATCACATTCTACGTGCCTTTGTGCAAACGGGAATTTCACGGAGTGAGTGCGAGCCTAATTCAACCAGTTTTAGTTAT
>JBAIZL010000004.1:5997054-6134554 GCA_036971475.1 Prosapia bicincta | reverse complement strand
AACGTGACATTGTAGCTTTGGGATTCATGCACTGCGCTCAGAAATACAATGCCGAAGATTAGTTACGCAAATATTTCTATCTTGTTTGGACGGAGAACTGTAATTGGACAATAGGAAGTGGAAATACAATTTCATAAAGAACAATTTGTGCTTAAACGAGTTTTCATTTTTTTTACGTAAATATGTATAACTACGTAGGTTGAACTTTGTTATGGTTTACTTTCATGAAAGTATTCTTTAAAAATCTTCTTTAAAATGTTCATTAAAAGAAGTAATATAACAAACATGTTTTAATATCATTTCCTACTTAAGTAAATACAGAAAATTTTAATTTAGTTACATTTTATTAAATAATTACAATTAATATAAATAAAGTAACATGACCTATGGGTTAAAACAGCTGATCTATCTCATAACCTATAACATTAAATCAGCTGTTTTATTAAATCATATGTAGACACTTATTTTAAGCCAAATAAGGTGAAATAACTGTATTGCATACCTTGCCTTATTCGTAAAAAGCTTTTTACCCATATAAAACTGAAATATTTAATTTAATTTTTGAATTTATATTTGAAAAAACTGTAATAATATCAAGTGTCATCCGCTAAAAATTAAAAAAAAATGTGTTTGAACTTGAGTTTATGAATAAAAGTATTTTGTTAACGATTGACAATTTGAACTATATATATATATATATATATATATATATATATATATATATATATATATATATATATAGAGAGAGAGAGAGAGAGAGAGAGAGAGAGTGAACTAATAGAAGGAATTAAATAAATTTAGACCCTACTAAAGTTTTTCAACATGTATTGAAAATCGCTTCTAAAACAAAATATTATCAGAATTTAATTTTGTTATATTCCAGCTAAAAAGGTATTTATGAGTTTAATGAATACCTGTTCATAATTATGTCTTATGAAAAAAAATACACTCAAAACAAACACAAAGATTTAACATAACTTTTAACTGATGTTCTGACAGTGAGTGTTGTCGAAACCGTATGAGTGAAAACAATTCCATGTGTTTTTATAGAATTTTGTACACATTTATATGAAATATAAGAATAAATATGTTATAGAAATGAAGTTAATTTCTCTGGTTAGTCATACCTCCCTTCGCTCTGGTGACTCTATCCCACCTAGCATTGCTTATACCTCTTTGTATGGCAGGCAATGCGCCCCTCTTGGTAACACAATTCTAGAGAGTAAGTCTTATACCTCTGCACACGTATTACTGTATTACCATTATTTCATAAAATACAAGTGATAAGAAACAAAAATTTTTTAAAGTCAATTTCAACTTAGGCCAACAAAGAAAAATTTTGTTTCAGTTATTTTTATTAAATAATTACAATTAATTCAAATAATGTAACCTAACCTATGCGGTAAAACAGCAGTTCCACCTAATAACCAATAACATAAAACCAGCTGTTTTATTAAATCATATGTTATCTCTTATTTAAGGTCAAATTTGAAGTAATAACTATATTGCATACCTTGGTCCTTTTGTGAAATGTTTTTCTCCCATATGAAACTAAAACAATTAGTTTTGAATTTATTTATTGAATTAATATTTGTAAAAACTGTAATAACAGCAAGTGTTAACCACTACAAGTTTTAAAAAAGTTGTATTTGAACTTGAGTGGAGGAATAAAAAGTATTTTACTAACGATTGATATTTTGTTTGATTATATTTCGATTTGATAATTTAATTGATTAATAGAATTGAAGAAAGACATTTCTGTCATCAAGAACAAGCTTTTACGGTTTTTCTTTTACCTCCATCTACTGTTTTATCTCTGTGGCTCCTACATTATTTAATATAGCCAATTTGGATTTCTTCCCCAGACGTCCATCTCTACTGCTGCTGCTCTAAGAGTGTTGTGTAGATTCCTCCATAATCTATTGTGTGAATAATAAAGGAAAAGTGCGTATAATGAAATGTATATGAAAGTACATATAAGCTTCAGAAGTGACGCCTAAACGTGAAGGATATTTCGTTTAGAAGATAAGCAGTTGCACACAATAGAACAATAATTACTTTTTCAAATCAATAAATAGTTAAAGCTTTAAAACAAAAAATAATATTTCAGTTTGTTGAAAAACATCAGATAGAAAGATTGGGCTCACCAGCTAGCCTATAGCATAATATTTAAGGACATTTTCATTGCTTGCCAAAATAATAAAGTTGCATTCCACTTTGCAAACTTATACACATCCGTGCTGGGAGTTATGTCTGGGCTTCTCAGATTTTCCGCCGCACAAACTGGACTGCCTAGCAGCCTAGTTGTAACCGACCCAGCGCTCCCCACGAGATCATCCAGGTCGTTTCCTGTTAAACGTGGCCACAAGTAAACGTGCCAAATTGGGACGTTGCAGTGCATGCTGTATGGAGTACGTAAATATAAATTAAATTTAAATCACTCCAGTTTGCAATTTGCCTCCATTAGTGTAAAAAATGCAAACACACATTTAGCACTTATAAAACAAAACCAGAATAAATGTATCCGGAAATCGAAGCGAACGCGATATTTCATGCACAGATGTGCACTACGTTCTTTTTAATATTCCAGTGGCTCTATTCCCTATCCTCATTGCTTATTAATACATGCCGCGAGCTCGGCACGACTCTGCAATAAGTTCAGTTCTACTCAGTACCGCCAGATCGTGACACTAGCATTGACATAGAAAACACGTTCCTGATGTGACAAGTGTGAAAACTTTGAAACCAGCATTTCCCTGTCCCCTTTCTCAAAGGGTTGTTATTTCTGTATTACTTGGCTGGATGCTTGTCTTGCTGGGGATTCGGTACTTACTTTCCTGGTACCATTCTAAGATAGACGTGGAGGATGTATGTACGTACAGCGTGATTATATCAAAATGTAGTTTTATTTTACTAGAAATTGAGTTAGATCAAACTGAACGGCGTAGTGCGCATGTGTAAAACGCTATTCGTGCTACTCGACATTTCTTGTACAGAAGGTACAACTTTTATTGCATGGAGATATATGCGGTGATTAGAAAAAAGAAAAGTATATTCATCCCCGCCGCCTTGGATACTTAATTACTCCTGACCTTGGCTTTGGAGCGATGCAATCGAAGATTTATACGACAAAAGGTTGGACCCAATGAGCTAGAAACCATAAACTCATTACGCACAATGAGCTGGATAACAATAGAGTTGGAACCAGTGGCATAGACAACAACGGAGATAGACCCAGTGACTTAGATACCATAGCGATGGATACAATGAGTTAACTAACCATAGAAATGGACCCAATGAGCTAGATAACAATAGAGTTGGACTCAGTGGCATAGACAACAACGGAGATAGACCCAGTGACTTAGATACCATAGCGATGGATACAATGAGTTAACTAACCATAGAAATGGACCCAATGAGCTAGATAACAATAGAGTTGGACTCAGTGGCATAGACAACAACGGAGATAGACCCAGTGACTTAGATACCATAGCGATGGATACAATGAGTTAACTAACCATAGAAATGGACCCAATGAGCTAGATAACAATAGAGTTGGGCTCAGTGGCATAGACAACAACGGAGATAGACCCAGTGACTTAGATACCATAGCGATGGATACAATGAGTTAACTAACCATAGAAATGGACCCAATGAGCTAGATAACAATAGAGTTGGACCCAGTGACATAGATAACCATAGCGATGGACCCGATGAGCTAGAAACCATTAAGATGGACACAATGACATAGATAACCTGAGAGACGGACATAATGAGCAAGATAACAATTGCGACACACTAAATGGCATGGATAATAATAGAATTTGACACTTAGTCTAGATAACAATAGGGTTGGACCCAATGGTCTAGATAACCATAGAGACTGTTACAATGAGCTAGCACTATTAGGCTTAGATAGCAATAGCAATTCACTCTAGGTAACTAATCCCCACAAGATTGTAGCCTATACATGTAACTTGTACTGCTCACTAGGACCCCCTCACACGTGGTATTACACTACGTTGTTTAGTTATATGTAAGTGTGAAGCCTACGATTGCTCGAGTAAAGTGATATAAGCACTGCCACGTTTGCATAAATACATTTTATGTTACAAAGTAACTAAGTAGCCCCTTCCGGAAGCCACCCCTCATGGAAGCACCTAACGACCTAGCCAGTCCATTAGCCGGCCACTCGTTGCTTACCCTCGTCTCGGCTTAATGACGACAGGCTAGAGATAGCGTACAGTTCTTTTTAATAAGAGTTACAGTTCAGTTCTGTTTTTTAATGAATTACACACACACACACACACACACACACACACACACACACACACACACACACACACACGCACACACACACACACACACACATATAACCTTTTTGTATCTGTCCCACATGTGGTGGAGGCGTTAATATTTAAGAAGTAAATATTCATAAGAAAACTCTTTGTATCTTGGAAGTCTTGCTTTTGAATTATTTGAAATGGTCCGATTACAGCACACGAGAGGAGCCCTGGCAAATAACAGGTTAACACGCTAAGGACATTCCCAAAAATATTTTCAACACAAAGCGTTAGATTTACAGAAAATTACGATGCAGAAACGGGATCATAAATAGTTTATTTTGTGCACCCTTTCTTATTAAAATTGGTACTTTTACCTGTCAGTAAATACTTATATTACTTATTAAAATATAACTAATAAAAAACTACTGTACGGTTAGGTTATGTTTGTAAGTCAGGAATGCATCGACAGCGCATGCGCAGAACTGAAAACCGATCGTGACTCATTTCTACGCCAGGGCTCTTCTCGTGCGCCGGTGACAGTACTTTGCGACGCACTTGTCAAGGCATACTAAAGCAGAACAACGAACGATTCGACACATCTAACGCATGTCAGAGGAGTTGGCACAGATCTATCACGAACACTTAAACATAAAGTAGAACATTTATTACATATGAAATATTTTGTTAAAATTTGATGTATTTCCCATGCTTTTATTTACTATGTTATTAAAATTGGTCAAAACGTGTTACTAGAAGCTTAACGTAGCTTCAGGTACTATAATGTCTGTACTATTCAATAGATTGGTTTTAGATTTGAAGAACTGAATTGTTACTATAAACTCTTTAAAAATATTCTCTTCCAATACGTAAATAAAAGGTACTTGATTCAGAATTTTATACGGCCGCCATACGTTTTTTAGTGTTACAAATTCCTTCCGCTCCCGCAGAATATTATTTCTCATGAGGCGGTTCCTATATTACTTGCGTTAGGTTTTTATTAAACATTTGGATGGCGTCCCAATAACAGTTTCCCTGTTGCCGTTGCGACGGTATTTCCACATAAATGTCCGCTTTACTCAAATTGCCCCTATTCTTGTGCTCTTTGTATCTGTGTCCGGTCCGCATTCGCTTTATATAGAGTGTTGCTATTTAAGCGGGGTATCGTCTAGTAAAGGCGGATTGTTGTGTTGTAAGATGACATTTATGTTTAACCTAATTTTCCATCTGCCCCAAATAATAAATAGAATAATAAAATGAATTTAATTAGAGCTTAACTAGTGAAGACAATTCACAACGGTAAAAATTAAAGCAGTTTTGTCCAAGTCTCTCTACACATTAGTTTATTAAAACACAACTAAACAAGTTTCGATGACGTTGTCGCCTTCATCGTGCTTACCTATTACTGATGTAGTAGCCAATCCAAGCACTGAGTAGCACTATGGAATAGTAGCCAAGGACTGATGAAGGTGGCATCGTCATCGAAACTTGTTTAGTAGTTTTAATTAACTAGTGTGTTTGTTTTAATAAAGTAATATGTAGTGAGATTTTTAGTAAACTGTTTGAATTTTTACCGTTTAGAATAATAAACTTACAATAAATATTTTTCACTTGCAAGTGACAGCTGATTCATGTGTCACATTCTTAGGTTATTGGACTTGGAACTTGTTATAACTGAGAATAAGAAAAGAATCACAGGGAAGTAAAGCAGCAGAAGATGACGTCATCGTTTAGGAATTCGCACGAAACTGTGTAAATAAACCGTACACCAACAATCGTCCAGGAGATTTCCAGAAACAAAAAATGGCGGTAAGTGAAGACTAATTACTGTTTTCTGAACGCTTGGAGGTTACTTTGAGGATATATTTCAATAATTTTCAAACTTAATTGTCTATATGTATTTAATAAATGAAAGATATAATATTGTAGAGCAGCTGTTTATATTAATCAGGTTGTATTTGTCAGCAGTGTGTTAAATATATGACTAAGATACAGGCATATCTCTCCTCGTCACGTCATTGGTGAACATCCAATACATGGCCTTGTTAATGCATTGAGCTACATTTGTTAACTAAAGCAAATTTAATAATTTACAAGTACGATAAATGTAAGATTCTTCGTATTTTACTAAGAAGATAGTAAGTATTATGTGTCGCTCGGTATTGTGTCTTGCCTATCGGAGCTTAGAGTGTCTAATAAATATTTGTGGAAGATTAATCTAGTTAAGACTTTTATAATGTTCCCAACAACTCTACACTAGTTTACGACTATCAGAACTTTAATTTTGTGTTAATTTATAAAAACTCATTGGGACATTACACAGATTCAAATAAGTAGGCTACCAATGACCAAATAAAATATAAATAAAGAATTAGTTACCATTAATCCCTTAGCATACACAAACGGATATAACACCACAATAATAGACACACTATGACACAATATACAAAAGAAATACCAAAAACAACTCTACCAAATTCATCCCAATACCATAGAAAAACAAAACATCAGATAATATTACACCCCAATTAAAAAAAAAAACAAAATACCACATAGCAATTAAAACTAATAAAAAGATGCAAAACAAAATACAACACGACACGAACAACAAAGATAAACAAAGCATCAGGCGTATACTAATTAAACTGTACAAACTGCAACAAATTCTACATTGAGCAAAAAAGAAGAACACACAAAATCATCCAAACAGAACACCAACTCAGCAATCTCCAACCACATAAAAGAAACAGGTCACAAATACACAGACGTTTACCACAACGTAGAAATCTTACACATCAACAAACAAGGACCAAGTCTCAACACACTAGAACAATGTGAAATTTACAAACACTAAAGACAAATATATTAAATGAACATAACCTATACAAATAATACACTCTTTGACACAATCGAAAATCTGCTTTTAAAACCAACACCGATTAAAGCAACAACAACCCCAAGCGGATCATTTAGACCCTGAGGAAGATCGCTACAAACGATTGAAAACGTTCTGTCTCGGTACGTTTTTACAAATTTACAAAAAAGTTCGGACTGTCGTAATCTAATGTAAAGTGATTAATTAAGTTTCACCGAACGTAATGGACTACAAAATCTAAGAGTTTACAAATAAAGATCTTGGTTGCATTTTACAAATAAAAAATTCCAAGTTACACCTCTGTTGGCAGTCTTACGAATGCTTCTAGTTCTTTAAAACTTTCTGGTCCCAATTACGTATTTTTTTTCAAATATTGATAATAAATATCAATACAATACCAGTAGAGATGTAGGATTCCTAAATAATAATTTACAGAATAGAATAATTATTCTATTTACCCATAAGGTTAAAACATATTTTACTACATTATGTAGGTATTTATTATTATAATTTACAGTAGATTATATGGAAAATGTACTTAAATATAGAAATTACCTATACAGATTACAAAATCACACATGACAGCTACATGGGATTGGTGGAACGAGACAGGGGACAGGGACAAAAATCGAGAACAACTCTGTCAGCGCTGCAATGCCATCCATCACAGCGACAATGGTACAAGTTGTTACGGTCGCTAAATATCTAGTCGGCGGTGATGAAGTTGCAAGATGAAGTGTCGAACGGGATTAACAAACTGGAAAATGGTATCAGCGTGAGAAAAGTGTTTCCGTGTGGCGGGGGTGATTATATCCTAGTTTGCAACGTTTTGACAAGAATCAGTCCTTTTAATACTCTGATTACTTTAACAATGAAACGTTAATTATAATGTACACTATAATGGATTTAGTGTGTTTGGATTTGGCAGTGGGATCACAGAGGAAAAAAAATTAGAAAAGTCCGGAGGGTTGAAATGTAATATGGAAGAAGTATCTAAAACGGGGGTCCTTATACACAAAGAGACACACCCACCCACACACCCACACTCACACCCACACTCACACATACACACAAACACACACACACACAACAAACAAACACACACATATATATATTTAAAAAACAAAACACCTCTAAGCCTTAGAAATAGTTCTGAGAGTCATAATGAAATTATCATGAATCAAAATATGCCAAATAAGGAAGCACACAAGTTATCTGTTACCTTTTACATTCAGAGTACAGGAAAGTGACTCAAATAAATAACGTGAAATAGAATAAATAATAAAAACAAAACATGTTTAAAAACAATTCCTGATTGAGTAAAAAAAAAATGTTGGAGTTACTTTTTATTAAATAATCACAATTATTATAAATAAAGTAACATGTATACTAAGCGTTAAAACGGCGGTCCTACCACACAACCTTTACCATAAAATCAGCTGTTTTATGAAATCATATGTTATCACTTATTTTAACCCAAATAGGGTTAAATAAAACAAGGGCAATTTATGTTCCAACTAGGACAGTTTAGTCCTTATACTTAATAACGGATTTAGAACAACAAATACTTACAATTGACATTTGAAAAATAAATGGAAGGTAAAGAACATGCTTCTATACATTGTGCACGGTTTATTATTGTCTGGTTCAAGCTTTGTAAAGTTTAGGCGATATATTTACCTCTTGGCTCATTTTTATATTTGTTTTTAAATCCCTTCTATTAGTTCACTGTCTCCCTATATATATATATATCTTGTTAAAATTTTGAATTGTATATAAAATACTTTTTATTGAAGCACCCAAGTTCAAATATATAGTTTAAACTTGTAGAGGATGACACTTGATATGTTACAGTGTTTTCAAATATTAATTAATTACTTAAATTTTATGAATTAATTTTAATTTATATGGGAAAAAAATTTTTCTCAAAAGGAGAAATTAATGCAATATAGTTATGTCGTCCCATTTGACCTCAAATGAGTGAGAACATATGATTTCATGAGACAGCTGATTTTGTCTTATAGGTTATGTGGTGGTTTTAACGCATAGAATTATTTTCTTTATTAATGTTAATTGTGGTTATTTAATAAAAAGTAACTTAGATAACATTTTCCTTTATTAACCTAAGTGGGATTTGTCTTGTTTATTTGTTTGGAAATATTTGTTTATATTACTTGTTTAAATATGTTAGGCATGATTGGATATATTTTCGTCCAGATTCGTAACGGTGAATAAATTTAAGTTTTTTACAGCACATTACAATGGCTTTTTGTACTCAGAACGCAATGGTTTACAAATTTATCAAACAGTTACTTGTAGTATTTGTTTCTTTAGCAAACCGGTAAATTGTGACTAGTTTCGGTAGTTAAAAAAAAAAATCTATTCCAGACGCAATGGATACTAACTCCGTGGGCGGAGTGCTCTCTTATACGGACCCTATGGACTAGAACAGGTAGCCTTGGTATTTTAAAACTTTGCAGCAAACCTCTAACGACTAAAGGAAAACTCCAAGTATACCGTGTGCCACAGATTGAGAAACACTGGCGTAAAACAAGAAGGTTCTACAAAATAAGTCTTACATAAAGCAATGTTACGTAAGATGTTTGCGCAGTAAGAACCTGCGTGGGCCGGCTTCAGAGAGGGCGGACTGATTAATGGTCATTGTGTTCAACATGAAAGAACTTCCGTGTATTGTCTTGGGAAATGTTAAAAAATTTAAGCTCTTAGCTCCGATGGTGGAAACCAAGTATATGTATGTAATATATGTACCTGAACACGAACCCGAGCATTAACACACACTTGTGCAAACATTTTTAGAAATATCTATTTACGTTTTTTACCTACTCTTAAATAATCTTCTGTATAATATAAATTTATTCATTCCATATGCATTCTTTATACAGAAATTCTTTATTCTGTATAATCCATAGTAAATTCTGTATAATATATATTTATACAATCTGTATACAGAAATTCCTTTTTCTGTATAATTCAGAACAAATTCTGTATAATATAAATTTATAAATTCTGTATACAGTTTTTTTTTATTCTGTATAATTCAGAATAAATTTTGTATAATATAAATTTATACATTCTGTATACCGAATTTTTTTATTTAGCATAATTCAGAATAACGTTTGTATAATACAAATTTTTATATACAGTTGTGCCTACGTATCCACGGTTTAAATTACCCACACTGTGCTATCACACTGAGAATAGAAGATTAGTTGATGTGTCAACTGTTCGTTAACACCCATGTCTGAGTCAGTTTGTTTTTACGTATACAGTACAGTATTGTTTACATACAGCAGCCTATGTATCTTTTCGTTGTTGATTGTTACTTCGCTGGATTCCACAGCCTTACTGCTTTTCTCTGACACCTCTTCAGCCTGCTTCTAGAGATTACATTAGCATATTCACTGCACTTGTTCCTGTTAGTACAGTATTTGGGTAATTAACTTGTAAATATTCTTCTGCTGGCCACGAGGCGTATCAGCAGTGAAGCGTGTAATAGTGCCAAGTCTAAGGGAAGCCGAAGTGCTCTTTCTTCAAGTGGGAAGGTGAAAAGTTTGGGTATGATTGAGATTGAAAGGAAACCGTTTGCCTGTATTGCAAAGTTGTATAACAAAATCGAGTCGGCACAATGGGCCTACTGTACATAATAATATTTACTACTATAATGCTGTATGTAATATGTACTGTACTATAATATTTTAAAGAATATACAATATATAATGTACTTATGCAAGTCACGTATTTATATACATGTACTACTGTATACTGTAAATGTCCTTGTTATACGAGGTTTCACGCTAATTTTGGACCCCTTATGGATGTACAACTGTAATATAAAATTTATGTAAATTAAATATATATATATATTCTAAAGTATGATATAAATACATGTTGTTAACCCCAATATTTCACTTTGTTGTTTCAATGTTTTACTAAATTTTTACATTCTTCAATCATCTTAATTCTGTTTTACTTAGCGCCTTGTAATTTCTGAGTGCGGTAAATGCAAGTGTTCTACCAATTTTGTTACTGTGTTAAATATGGATTTTCTGATGATGAATACTTATATAAGTAGGTTTATAACAGCCTCTTATAAAAATAAAATTACTTTTTAACTTTAAATATACACGAGTAATATATGAAAGCAATTGGAAATATATAATTGTTAATACGCTTGCTGTTAAAAATAAGTAATACAAAAAAAAGTTTTTTAAATAAACTCTTTCTTAGGTCAGCAAACAAAAATTTGATTTCAGTTACTTTTCATTGAATAATTACAATTAACATAACCTATGCGTTAAAATAGCAGTTCTACCTCATAACGTGTAACATAAACTCTTCTGTTTTATGAATTCATATGTTATAGCTTATTTCAAGTTACATTGGTCAAAATAACTACATTGCATACCTTGCTCCATTGTGAAAAGCTTGTCTACCATATAAAACTAAAGTGAATTGATTACATTTATTTAACGAATTCATATTTGGAAAAACTGTGTTAACATGAAGTACCATTCACCACAAAAAAATGTATTTTTTCGATTGAAAATTTGAAGTCATATAAAGATTTAAATAAACATATAAAAAACCCTGAAATGGAATTGGAACCATCCTAAATAGATTTTATGGCGAGTTTTAAAATTTCTTTAGACCACATAGCTTGGCTTGTCTTCCTATCATATTTGTATACCATCTGAAAAACCAAATTTGGTTTCAGTTTACGCTTGAAATAATTTACTATCTAGTTTTGTTGTATGATGAATGAAGTATACATGTATAAAATATACCCGAGCAAAGTGAATAGCCCTATCCACTTTGCCCTGCCTGTACGGTTTTAAAAATAAAGTACTGAAATTACCCACAACCGCCAAACTGGTTATTTTGCAAGAAACGTTACGAAAGAGAAAGAAATACACAGTCAAGTAAGATTATAACATAAAGGTTGTTCCATCACTACGTCGTAGTAAACTTGCAAAGTAGATACCTTGAATATTTTTTCAGAAGCAACGAATTCAGACAACACTCAGTCCTCATGGTCAAAACTACTCTATGGCGCTGGGTCTTGTAGTGATGTTTTGTCTCCTTCATTTAGTTCACATAATGGGCGCTCAGAGCATTAGGCTGCGGAATACAGAAAGAAAAACTGGTGATGACAACGCAACGCAAACTTGCTTTTTCACAGCATTTAGAGTTGCATGCACACATTCATAGTAAAGTGATAGCAACGCGACTAGCGAGTGACACAGAAACTAGAGTTGCTCCAGTCACGACATGCTGTAAACTATTGGCTCAGTTTCTCTCATGCAAGTAGTATTTGTTGTGTTGTGTATACGTTTCTCAAGAGTGCTATCGTATTTAAATAATGGTTAATTTATTTATATTTTTTGTGTTTCATTGAATGGTATTTTATTATATTGCGCTGGGTCTTGTGGTGATGCTTTGTCTCATTCATAGTTCACATATTAGGCGCTTAGAGACTTAGTGACACTGGATAGGAAATTATCGCAAAAAATCACTTTGCCCGGACTTCCCTTATAATGTTTCTCACGGACGATAAAACGCCGTGGAAATTATTACAAAAGGAGCGAGGAAAACAGTAGAATAAACGACATCCATGACTGACAGAATTGTAACCAGCTCAATTCTATTATCGGCTGATAATTTATATCGATAGAAGCTTGAAGCCTCTATCTCCTGATTTCGCTCGAACTGCAAAAATTTGAATATCGATTCGTCCTTTTGAGATGCGTGATAAATACGTGAACCCTCTCCCCATTTCGCCACCCAGCAATACATATTTCATGAAAGTTCCATAGAAATGCGGTTCCCTGGAGGCGAAAGTTTGAGGGAAAACATTCTAAAGGACACAATGGCGCTGGAAAAGGGAATCTAGCACTCAACATGTATCAGCAGGAATCGTGTTCCATTTAACGATTGAAAAAGTTCACGTTTTATGTTACGCAGCGTTTGAGAAAGATAAACCTTTTAATTTTTACGATTAAACTCCGCAGTCTTTGCACCAACCAGGGGGACCTATCTTACTTAAAGGAGTATCGCGCATTAATATAAGTTTTACTAAACGCATAAGTCGGACGTACGGAAAAAACATCTTATCCGACGTTGTGCATATGGCCGCTGACCTTAAATAAAATTCCGATATAGATATTTGAACCTTTTTTTAGTTTCTCGTGTAACATTTTGTTTTTGGAATCTAAATGACTTAGTACACCCCTCCCCCACCCAGCACGCTTCTAACGCAAAGCGGTTATTTTGAAGATCTACGGAGATTTCTGAAAGCCATACATGGCGACATGTTAAGGCTAACTGCAGTATCATTCATTACTTGGAGGTTACTTTAAGTAAATTTATGTTAAATAATATTGAACTGCAGTTGTCTATATATTTAGAATATCGATAGTTTTATTAAAGGGGTGATGTCGAATTGGGCACATGGTCCGTTAGGGTCGTAAAAACGACGGTTGAATTGGGCCCCTGGTCAGTTTGGATATAGTGTCGTATTGGGCTCTTACCTCTACATTCATGACCTACAAAATGGAATGCTCGGATCCACTTTAGCTTCGAATACATTCAAACATCTCTTTTTTATATCAATATAAATAGCCGTGTAATAATATTTTATGTAATATGTGCACAAAATGATTAAATCCCCGGTCACGCCCTTGCCAGGTGGGCAATGGAACGGTTCAGCAAGTCACCGCTATAGGGTTAACAATAACGCGGAATGGAATGTTAGCTTGTCCTAGCGAGCTCTACCTTATTGTGTAGGATTAATAATAATTAAAAGATGAAAGTACAGTATTTTTAATGAATTTTATATTTCTTTATGTTTTAGTAAAGTTTAGTTGTATTTATTTGCTTCCATTGTGTTTTAGTTCTTAATTCTATCGTACATTAAAATATAAACGAATGTTTGATCAATTAACAAAACTAAGTTTGCCGGACTAACCAGGGGCCAAATTCAACCTCGACCCTTTGAGGGTTGACGGTAAACCGCCTTGAGTTTTGAGAAACTCTGTAGAAAATTGTAAATGATCTCTTACACAGCGAGCACTACGTATTTGCGTGGGATTATTCGTAAGTTTAAATAATAATTAAAAGATGAAAGTACAGTATTTTTAATGAACTTTATGTTTCTATATGTTTTAGTAAATTTTAGCTGTATTTATTTGCTTCCATTGTGTTTTCGGTTTACATTCTATCGTACATTGAATTATAAACGAATGTTTGATCACTTGACAAAACTAAGTTTGCCGGACTGACCAGGGGCCCAATTCAACCCCGACTCTTTAAGGGTTGACGGTAATCTGCCTAGGGATGTATTGACCGCAGGCCCAGCCTATTAATGCAAGTTGTAAGACTCCATAAAACAGCTGTTTCTGTAAATCGTGAGTTTTGAGAAACTCTGAAGAAAATTGTAAATGATCTCTTACACAACCACACACTTATAACGTACCTAAACCTCAGACTTTACTTTAAACTCTTTATTTGAAACCTTTTAAATATTCTAAATATTTTAAATATTCGTATACTTTAAATGCTCTGTGTTATTTGACAAGTACATATTATTTTATCTATTTTTAAAATTTCCATTTTCACCAAACACTTTCTACTCGCAAGCTCTACTAAACAGGAACCAGTTAGTTCGTTGATTTTTAACGAGATTTCGAAGTGGAAGTAGAACTCTAGCATTGTGTCGTTTCTGTTGGTTTAGGGTTATATTTTCAGAAAACCTTGAATTTCCTATATCTCAACGACATTTATCTTCCTGTCCTCACAAGGGTTTTACATTGGCTCCATATATATTTCGTGTATAACGATTTAGACAGTTCTTTATGGGCCTGCTAGAGAGTAGATTGACCACTTTGCACAACGGATACTTTATCTCCCGTTTACTCCATCCTCTACCAGGGGTTTACGTCATCACTCTAGCCCTGCCTATATTCACACTCCTTTTACAATATTCCGACGGATTGGTCTAACAACCTAACAATATTCATGTATTTTACCCCTTGGTTTTATTTAGCAAATGCATGATATATTAGCTACCCCCGCTCAAGGATGTTGTTGTCTCTGTTAGGAAATCAGCCCTTCATGTTCCTGCAAAACCAGCTTCTCTCATCCATATTATGGTCTTCGCCATGTGATATCCTTAATCTACAAATAAATTCATAACCTCAAAAAGTTCTTTTTGAAATTTTTACTGTTTCCGTTTATGCTTTCACATTTTTGTATCTCGATGAGACAGTAGACGTGTCTCACCACTAGGGATTTCTTTCAAGCATGCCCTTTGATACTTCTCTACATTACGGGTGCGTTTATAAGTTCCGGAATTCTAAAAAGCTACTTCCTTTGTCACCTTTTAGTACTATTTTTAATTTGGGAAAATAAGGTAGTTATATCTCATTACCAAATACACTTCTATTCTCTGGTAAATTAACTTTATTAAATTCCTTCTATCATCTCACACTCTCCTGATATATAACTTGTATACATTTTCAATCAATAAAAAAATATTTTTTTATTCATCCAATCAAGTTCAAATACATTTTTGTAACCTATAGTGAATGACAACTGATGTTAGTAAAGTTTTTTCAAATATTTGTTGAATAATTAAACTATAAAAATTTGCTGCGTATATCCGGATTCGAACTGAGAAATCTCATGTTCGAAGTCTATCATGCTTTGACACTGTGCCAACTTTCCAATACCTAGAAATTTGTTTTTTTAAAGACTTATATGAATTTTGTTCCTCCCATCTGGTTGTCGTCGAAACCTTCATTGTTCTACCTTAAACTGTTACCGTGGTTATCACACAATATCATAAATAGTAGACTAGGGTTAAACATGAATAAAAGTAATCAAATAATGAGAAAAACTGGAAATAAACAAACAATGATAAAATTTTTCTTTGTTTATCTCAGTAGGAATTTACTAAAAAACAAAATGTATATTACGTGTTTATATTAAGAATAGGTTGGTTAGGCCCACTTTCACTTTGTATCGGGATACGTTAGCGCCAACACCTCGAAACCTTACTACAAATATTTCTGATAAATCCAAGCAAAACATGTTTGCCCCCGCTATTGAATACTGGTAAATCTTTTGTTTTCAGCACGTGCTTAACCATTTCTTCAGTACACCTGCACAAACTATCCGTTCACATTAATTCTAACTTTCTAATTTTGGTGTTGTCACTACAGTATTCCCTTAACAGTGACGTAGCCACTTTATTATAAGTTTTTAATTTGGTAAAATTGCTAGCTTAAAAACAAACTGAATCATGTTACTTTTTGGTTGTACCCCACTTTGTAATAAATTATTTATTAGGTGTGTATTTAATTAAGAAACTGTAGCAACCACATTAATAAAATTAGTGATGTCTTACCAATATCTGTTTCAAAGAATTGCCACACACCTGTGCAACCGTCACCCTCTTTTTCTCGCGAGGATTGTTTTCAGTAACGAAGACAAGGCCGTGTTCTTTAGATCCAAACCCCCGCATCTAGTGCCAACACGAAAGTCCCCTGAAGATGGATTAATCACAGATACGACTACATTCAAGTATCAACAATGCTTTTCATTATAAAAAAGATACATACATTTAAATTTATCGTTTTACAAGATAAAAAATTAGAACAAAAAAAAAATTCAATTGGCATGAATGATTCTATGTGCATTGTAGATAGATTTCGAGTGTACGCAATCTGCAATATTCTCCAATTAGTTAGATTGCTTTTCCAACGATTGCAGCGCGCAGCAAAATGTTAACGAAGATTTATTGGTGCAGTTAGTATAAAACGTAACATTTCCGGCAACGCTGTGTGTTGTTACAGTATTATACATTCTGGTAAGTTTTATTAGAGATACCTGAGGAAGGTGGTTCAATACGGTGTCTAAGCTTTAGTGCAGCGAAAGTGTATTACATTTTTATTCTAATAATTGTCGTAAAATTAAAATATTCAAACTGGGTTGCGAGTTATAATAATTAATAAATAAATAACTTCACCAAATCACAGTTATAAGCAATTTATGGGCGTTTCTAAGACTTATGCCAGCATTATCAGTGAGGCTACCATACAATCACTGTACAACTCTGTTTTATCAGTTGTAGGTTTTAGTTGGAGTTCTAATAATTGTCTTCAAAATCGATTCAAATGCCATTGTATTACGTGTAATATTTACTTCCGGTAGAGAAAGTTCCGATGGTCGTGAACTGTAACACGTGGATAGGAAACAAAACTTTTTTTTATTAAAGTATGAATATATTTTTTTAGTTCACCCCAGAGCCACGGTTTGGCGGTTGTAAAAACATAAAGGGTAAACACAAAAGGGGGAAGTAAAGGGGGTAAAATGTCACCTTTTACTGTCTGCATGAATTGTTTCATTAACTGGACCCTTGGGTTTACAATGTACGACGGTTTCGTGGAAGGAATATATATAATGCATATTGTAGACAATATTCATGGAAGCACAGCTTTAGGAGTGGATTAACACGTGACGCACAGTACAATCAGAGCACGAATGTACAGGTACACACAAGTTAGAGGGAAAGTAGTACTTCTCTGGACTGAAAAGATAATCGTTATACAGATATACAATTACTCTATAAATAGAGTACAATCTGGTTAGAATTAAAATTGACTGGCAAAGACAAGCATAATAGAGTTATAATGCAACTCTGTCACTAAAGTACAATTAGGTTAGAATTAAAATGGACCAGCAAAGACAAGCATGATAGAGTTATAATACAACTCTATCACTAAAGTACAATTAGGTCAGAATTAAAACGGACCGGCAAAAACAAGCACGATAGAGTTATAATACAACAAATCTATAACTAAAGTACAATCAGGTCAGAATTGAAATGGACCGGCAAAAGACAAGCATGATAGAATTATAATACAACAACTCTATAACTAAAGTACAATCAGGTTAGAATTAAAATGGACCGGGAAAGACAAGCATGATAGAATTATAATACAACAAATCTATAACTAAAATACAATCAGGTCAGAATTAAAATGGACAGGCAAAGACAAGCATGGTAGAGTTATAATAAAACACTTAAACTAGAGTACAATCAGGTTATTATTAAAATGGAACTGCTTTTCCTTGTTACACATTACGGTATCAATAAAATGACCGTAACGGCTTCTTAACGTAGCGGAGTGGATTTTATAAGAACGTTCCACAATGCTTGTCATTCACAAAGAATGCTGTGCATGTTTTGGGAAGCGGACACTTTCCAATGTGTTGGAGGTTTTAAGAAATGTGTTTTTATTCGTGGAAAATTTAAAAGCTGGAAGATTCTCTTAGTTCTGTTATTGCCGAAACGAAGGAGGGTTGCTTTGCACATCCCAGGTGGGATCTTTCTACCTCCGTGTAAGCGATGTTGGCGGGAGGGTTTCTCGGCTTGTATTTGTTTTGTGTCACGATTCAAACTAATACCTGAAATGACGCCGTCCCGACCCTGGTTTCGCCGTATCTATGTTACCCCCTTCCACCCTTACGACACGAGAACCGTAACAGGTTAATAAAGGCGAAGCGTGCGCAGTACATCCCTCTCAAGCTAACGAGCAGTCTACAGATCTTGTTCCCGAGTTTGGGTCACATTAAAAGCAGAAAACAACTTGAACTCTCTAAAATACCTGTATTTGTTCTGCATAAAGTAGCAAAGCAATTAGTGCCAACAAGTAGAAGTCTATAACAGCGCACTGACGTCATAACGGCTGCTCTGTTTCCACCCTACAAAGGGGTAAAGGCTTGAAGCGACAATAAGGGCCTAACGAGACGGTTTTACGACGTTTATTACGTGGGGATATATATTAGTCTAAATGCTAGTGAAATATATGTAACACTTATATCAAACACCGAAGGGGTAAATACTTATCATATTCCCTCATAGATGCGCTGAAAGGGATACGTCAGTGCTCAAGAATAAAAAACCTCATGCTCCGCCTTAATCTTGCCTTAAGCTAAAAGTTCTGATCCCATAAACCTACCCATATCTACTCAGTTCTAGAACACTAAATAAAATATCCGATAAATTCAAAGTCGCTGAAGGACTAATATAAAGTTATAGTGGTAGACGGCTTTTGAGGCAGTGGAACAGAACTCCTTAGACTCACTAACAAGGTATTTGTAAGGTAATACCCTTCCTTATTCCTTAGCATAAGGTGACCCAAGCCCCCAGGGTTCCTGCATGATATTTCTTTCCAGGTTTTTTCATCCCTCTCTTAGCGCGACACTTACCGTACTGTTTCATTTCACTATCTCCTGATTCTCCATGGAAAGAGCTTATGAGCTTGGTAAATAAGCAATCAATCCCATTTCCTTGAATTGCGGTAGGGATACTAACCGGATGCGCATGTGAACGGAGGTAGCTTGCTAGAGGCTGGCTGCCACGAGGGGTAGATTGTTCTCGAGGCCCAGACCCAGGTAAAAAAAATGTGTTCAAGCAAGGATTTACCCAGATTTGAATTTCGGGGGCTGTTCAATGGTGAAATCTGGGAATGAGAACTAGGTCCGGTCTCTAATAAGTAGAAAACCCGAGAGTCTTTCTGGGCTTTCTGAAAAATTTTGAAAAAATATGCTTGATTTAAATTATAATTTTTAATGATCAAATCAAATGTATTTAAAAGTCTTTAACCAAATCCTAATAACCACTTACTTCGGATGTTTTGTTTGTTATTATTAAATTCCTGCTGTTTGTTGATACTCTCCTTATATATATATATATATATATATATATATATATATATATATATATATATATATATATATCTTGTACAAATTTTCAATCGTTAATAAAATAAGTTTATAGTCATCCAATGAAGTTCAAATATATTTTTTAAAACCCATAGTGGATGGCAATAGGCGTTAATACAGTTTTTTCAAATATATATTCATTAATTTAAATTTAAAAATTTGATGTTTTGGTCGGATTCGAACTGCGGATTTACATATTTGAAAACCAGCACTTTTACTACTGAGCTAACTTCCCTAGAGCTAAAGATTTCTTAAAAATGTACTGTATGAAATTATAAGAAAAGAGGTTCTTTGCAATAGTGAAGCATTACAAGAGATGGATAGGATGAGAAGTTATAGACCACTACCAGCTTCATAAATTAAAAAGGAAAAAAGAATGCCAATAAATAGTAGCCAACAAAAGTCATAGTCCAAGTCCATATTTTGAATAAGGATGAAAATGGAAAATTGCAAGGAAATTCGCTTTATATTTTGCACTTAATATTGGGATTTTGTCATATGTATATACATATTCATATACATTGTAATTATTAAATAAAACGAAACTAATATACAAATTTTTTTTGTTGACCTCAGTAGGAATTGACTTTGAAAAATTCCTTTCCTATATTAGGCTACTTGTTTTCTAGAAGTAATTCAACAGTAGAATCTTTGTAACTTTAGAAACAGCTTTTAGATGTTATTGGAGAAAATAATTACCACAGTATATCATTAAAAAATAATAAGATAGATTTTAATGCGTTAAAGTGTATTAAAAAATGTGTATGCCTAAAAACTTCGCGGGTGTCCAGACATCATTAGCCCCTGGAGTACGCCTCTGTACAAGGCACCTCAAAACCTGCATCTTTACCATGTTTGTGGCTATACTCGTATGTGCATGTATTTCCGTAAAACGAGACAATTAAAATAAACAACGCAATTAGACTAGCGACATCCGGATTAAGATATTTTCCTTTATATTTATCAAATCATACAGGACCCAAACAGACAGAATGTCCCGCCTGAAAAGATCCAGTGAGCTGAGCTTGTGAACTCATGTTTTATTAAATCACCGGAAAGACGCAACAAATACAGACAGCTCCTTCTTGCCAATATTGACGTCTGAAAGTTTAACACTTTCTCCCAATATGAACACGGCATTGTTGTTTCAGGAGAAACATGGACACGAAATAAAACGATCATGTTTAGCGTTTGTATAATTCCGTGGCGCTTTAAGTTCGCAGCTCCGGCCGAAAGTTAATACAGTGAAATCATTGTGCCTGTGGGGTAAAAATGTATAGTAGTTTAGTTTTACGAGTCGCAATTATACTGGTTTAAATATATTCATTAAATTGTATTAGTGTAATATGAGCATAATATGAACGTATAAAACGTCGCGGGTGTCCAGACATCATCAGACCCTGGAGTACGCCCCTCTGTACAAGGTTCCTCACAACCTGCCTCTTTACCATGTTTGTGGCTATACTCGTATGTGCATGTATTTTCGTAAAAAGAGACAATTAAAATGAACAACTCAATTAGACTAGCGACATCCGGATTAAGATATTTTCCTTTATAATTTTCAAATCATATTTTCTGGTATTTGATTATGTCAGATTTGAATCTACCATAATTTAAATCAGAGTAATGGTAAATTGTTGGAAAAAAAATAAAATAAATCGAAATAAGAGTACTAACAAGAAAGATTTATAAGTGTCTTCGTTCGATTGTTAAATAAATATCGACATCTATATCTGATTCGTTCAAAGAACTTTTACAAAAATAAAAAACTAACACATCTTCTTTTCTGCAATGAGAAACTCACCAACATCTAGATATTTATATGTCTATAAAGATTTATTCAAGTAACATCCCCATGTCCCGTAGAATTGGTTCCTTAGTCGCAGCGCCTCTGTCGCATAAAGTCTGAACTAAAATTCTTATTTTGCTCATATAAGTTAGCATAGTCATTTAAAGTTTATCCACTTGCTTGTCAGTAACCAAATAGCGCTGCAGAATAGATATATGAAATTATATTATCTTTATTTAGTTATATGTGTTTATATGAAAGTGTGTTATAGATTTTTATTTAAAAAACTTGCTTAGAGGAGAGATTTCATAGCATTGTTCAATGGAACTAGTTTATTATCCAGATTGTTATTGTCACGGCGGCATGATCACGTTTATGGATTTCTACGTGCGTTGTTATATGGTCTTTTCTTGTGAAGGAACTGGTTTAAGGGATTTAGAAATTGTATATTTCGTAACTAGTATCTAAAGTTGCCTTTTCCGGGAAATTCGATCAAGGACCGGATATATCACTCTAGGTACAAGTTATGGACGACAATTTCATCACAGTGCAAATAGAAGCAGCCCCCTACTTTGCATATCAAAATATTTATTGATTACAAATGAATATTGTCAAACATGTAATTAAGTTACAAAGTAATATTACTAATAATAATAAAAATATTAACAACAATATTGTTTACTTTTATACAGCTAACTAAATTAATACGAACAGCTGATTTCGCGCGTCTATCAGCGCAACTCGCGGTCGAAAGCATAACTACACACAGTCCGGGAAACTCATCAGCTGTTATTCCAGATCTAGTCTTGGATAGAGCCATTTTCGCAGCACATAATGACTACAGAAAGCGACTTATTTACAAAACAGTGACATAAAAAGTATATTTAGTTTGTACTAGCAGAGTACCCGTCTTTCGAATGGATGCAAATACAAATACAACATAGATCAAAACAAATATACATCAGCCCCATACGAATTACGGATACTCTGCTAGTAGTTTATAAAATTACCGACTATTGGCTTGAAAACCCAATACAGGGAGAAGCGTCTGCTTGCAACATGACATTTGTAAAGTATAACTAACCTTGAAAGATGAATAGCAACAAACATTTAGTATCACCTGTTTACCTGTGTTGACAAATTTCTTTTATAGTTGATTATAAACACATTTACTATCATATCAGCTAGTTGAATCAAGTATATAATGGAGTATAGATAATTGAGTGTTAAGGAAGTTTTCAAGGACAGTGGGACGGTGTGCTGATGAATTTATAAATAAAATTTGGCCTATGTGTTAACCACAGACCATAAGAATACACGTCCATTTGCCTCTGGTCGCCTGCAGACAGTTTCTTTCGCCATCGGTAATCGATAGAAACTTCTCCTTATCGCCGGCGGCTGGTATGTAATCTCTTCACCTCGATTTCCGATGGGCACTTACTCCGCCCCCGGTAGCCGCTAGACTCTTCTCTTTAGCGTCAGCAGCCGGTAAACACTTTCCTTCAGTTGAAGGCGTTAGACACGTCCCTTCACCCCCGGTAACTAGTAAACATATCTCTTCGCAATCTGGTGGCTGATAGACACTGATTCGTAACCTGGTAGCCGGTTGACATTTCCTTTCACGCCTCGTACCGGCTAGACATTTCCCTTCGCCTCCGGTGGCTGACATACGCCTTTCTTCTCTCCATTATGTGGTTTAATCTTCTCTTAGTCCTTGTGAGCTGGTAGATACTTCTCTTCGTTGTCTCCGATGTTCGAAGGACACTTATATTCCGCAACTTTTCTTCGCCCCCGGATGCCGGTATCTTTCTCTCTTCGCCCCCGGTATCCGGTACCTTCCATCCTTCATTCCTGGTATTCGGTAGCCACATTTGTTTGCTCCAGTTGAGAGAAGCTATACTTTAGGTAGTTGACCATGATCGTTAGGATTCCATAATTTCCCCTTTCCTAAGTACTGTAGAAATGTTATGTAATATCTTCATATCGACCTAAATCAATCAATCCTATCTGATATTTTTACTTACAAGGGGGGGGTAACAGGTAGACGCCGAAGAGAGTAGGTCTGCGTCAAGCCGTGACGTGAAGCTAAGATCCGCTACCAGGGGGCTACATGTCCCTACATAGATCCTAACTCCCCACCTTTTTAGACATACTGGCCGGTCGGCTTAAAGCTACAAAACGTCCCTTTCTTTTTCATTATCTGTTCTTAAAAAAGTTTTGTATTCTTGTACACCTTTCTTACTATCCCCTTTGTCATTCAAATTTTACTTCCTGCCCATTAGTTTCTCTGGCTAACATAACACGTCGTTAATATTTTTGTAAGCTTATCTACAATTTCTATCACCAAGTCAATCCTTGACAACAAATATAAAAACTTGCTAAAAGTAACATTTACCTCTTGATGTATTGTAAAGGCCATTCCTGCGGATACGACGGGGGGTGGGGTAGTGAAAGGAAGAGGTTAAGTGTGTTTGAGAAAAATGTATGTAATATTATAATAAACGTTAGTATCAAATTAGCGTAGGGTAAATGTAGGGCGGCACATACAGCATTCAAGGAAGGTAAAGTAGCCGTCTCTGCGCTACAATCATCCATTGTTACCCTAAGTTTGACGCTACCCACTCAGACGCAGACCTCTAAGCAAACAGCTGTTCGTGAGGAGCATTACTTTTGCATTCTCGATAGGATTCTAGATTGATGACGTCACGTTTTATCGATTCACTCTAATGTATGAGCTTTTTTGTTTGCCGTGTCATTATAAATAACACTTCAAATAATTAAATTTATATTAATTTGAAGTTTGCCTTACATAGAATAACACATATATTACGAGTACATGCACATTACATAGCTACAAATATATCTAATGAACATTTAGATGCTGTAATTACATAACTAATCGGAAAATGTTTTTATAATGATATTATTATAAATAAAATATGAATCATGAATCACGATTTTATTCGCAAGTAAAGCCATATGTAATTGGCAAAGTACAGAATAGGTTGTTATACGGACGTTGCAGGGTTGCCAACTTCTAAAGTAATGAAAGCCAGCAGTATTATTTACGACCATGCAGTTTATAGTTTGAGGTTATAAATTATTCAGAAAACTGAATAACGTGACGTCACTACGTCCCCGCACAATATAGTATCTCAGAGGGATATTATGCAGCTCTGATCCTTCTACTTGAACAGTATCGAGTCTTTGTGGGTTGGATTTGGAAACTCGATATTCGTGCTTCCCAACCGGGTGAATATTGCGGCCGAAATGGAGTATACAAGCAACACAGTAGCAGTTGCTCTACTTGCAGAGGAAGGGTTTACGTTTCCCGTAATGTAATGAATAGCCTTGCAGATTAACGTGGGATCTTATTCCCGATCTTAAGTTACTAGAATTAAATTACTCTTTACACACAAACACACACACTCACAAATTTTAAATCTATATAGAATTAATTCTTAATTCATTTGTGAAATAATAATTTCGTGGTTGAATAATATTACTGATAAATATATTTGTTGAACGCCAAATCTATATTTTAACAGTTAAATTTAAATTGTAGGGAAACTGAGGAGTCGTATAAAAATCTGTGTGTGTATGAAGGCTTGTTGTGTTTGTTTGCGTCCTCAGTGTGTTACGTGTTCTTATAGTTCTGTGCGGAGTGGTACAGTTGTGGTCTGTTTCTGGTTTTGATCCTGATTTTACTAGCAGTCTCTTTGGTCCTAGTCTCGTAGCATTTGTTAGCGATGCATTTATCCTCCAGTCATTGCCTACCCCTCCCCCCCTGTCTGGGAAAGGCTGTGGCGGGGTTCACTTACCTTGATATCATAGAAAGCGCGCATTGAAGTAGGTCGCGGGTAATCGTTCCGCGTCCATATGTTAGAACTAACAATTTGTCATGGATATATTGTGGTCACAAGGCACAGAGCATGTAAGGTCTCTTATAATTACAAACGCACTCCAGCTTTGATGTCGCATAGCCTGGCCAAATGATCACATTCTACGTGCCTTTGTGCAAACGGGAATTTCACTGACTGAGTGCGAGCCTAATTCAACCAGTTTTAGTTATTATGTAAGGAAGCCATGATGCAAGAGTTTATTCCACATCTGAGTAAGTGCAGAGCCAAACAGGAAAGTAAAGAGTTGTTAATTTGTTTTGAATACAAAGTGAATTCAATTTTACCTCTTTAGTAATATTTAATAACAATGGGTTCTGCTTTATCTGATGTTTCAAATTTTAAAGCAGTGAAAAATAGGAATTAAAATAGTTAAAATAATAAATCTAATCATCGTCATATTATTTCTCTTCATTTTTATCCTCCTCGTCTTCCATCACCTTCTACTCCTCCTCGAAATAATATGTATTTATGTTTCGATAAATCCTACTATAATCAATTACATATAATACGTCTTACATTTTTTTGGAATTTTTTAAATAAAAACTTTCTTAGGCTAATCTGAGACTATTTAATAACGGACGTAGATAAAATGTTTATTCAGTAAAGTTTTCAACATCTAATAACGATTTTATATTTGCTAAGTTCTTTTATTAATAAATATATTGACTAGATTTATTTGCGACCTAACTCATGCAAATAGCTATGACCAAACCCTTATATCACATTGGAAAAGTTGAACGCAGTCAATCGTCGGACGTATCGATCTAGAATGAACTCGGAACAAGTGCAACCGATTGTTGTGTTCCGTGAACAAGTGAGCTGGGACAGTGACGCAACATTGGTTCTGACGCACAAACATTGTACACGGCCTAGACTACAATGAGGTGAAATCAAAGCTTTAACGCAATTGTTTTAAATTTTAATGAGTTAAAACTTTTTAAATAAGAAAAAATAATATCAGGGAAGTTATAAAATACATTGTTTGAAATAACTTTGACAGATTGTATGTAAGGGTAGTTTCATTATTTAAACGAGTTATTTAGTTATTTGAAAGTCAACAAACGAGGATATAAGCGAGTGGAACATCAGAATCAACATAGAAAGATATTCGATATTTAATTTTTATCTGAAGGAAAATTGCTAAATAAAGTTGTAAATTAAAAATGGATTATCCTCAATTAAATCAGGTATGTAAACCCTATCTAGGGTACATCAAGCGGAACAGGGTGGATAGCACGTAACCGTGCACTTGGCCTTGAGAAATCGCAGTAGAAGTCTCGTGTATTACCACTTTTGAAAATATATTGCATAATAAGAATGTTTTATACACCAAAAGCTTCTACATCCTATAAGTAAACAAAATTTTCCAGATTGTTATTTCATACAGAAGATAATTTATAATCCTATTTATCTAATATCGACCGCCTCATGTAAATCACTGTTTTGACAGTTTTTATCATTTTTGTAGGAAAGTATATATACTGGCCCTCTACCTCCCGTATCGCCTACTGCGATCTCCCAAGGCCAAGTGGACGACTACATGGTACGCACTATATCTTGACCATATGTAACTAGGAACGTGTTGGTAGTACAGTGTAATAGTACTGCATAACCAACGCTTTAAACTGAAATCATCTTGTACTGCCAATTGCAGCCACTGTAACAGAATGTTATATTTCTTCATAACGGTTTGATACATCTGGTCACATCTCTACGTGAATGCAAAATGTCGAACCTGACACATATTTTAACAACTTTTAAGCACAAACAAATTAACAACAATATTTATATTATGAAAAACTGTTGTACACGGACCAAAGCTGTTCTTTGGTGGTATAACGAGTTTTTCTTCCACACAAAGCTGTGAAGGTTTCACCACGTTATATTTGCATAATATTGATGTAATTACTAGATAGTTTCCCTAGAGGTTTTACAATATATATATATGTATACAAGACCCAAATATACAGAATGTCACGCCAGAAAAGATCCAGTGAGCTGAGCTCGTGAACTCGTTTTATTAAATCACCGGAAAGACACAACAAACACAGACGTTGGAGCTCCTTCTTGCCAATATTGACGTCTGAAAGTTTAACACTTTCACTCAACATGAACACGGCATTGTTGTTTCAGGAGAAACATGGAAATGAAACAATGCGATCGTGTTTAGCGTTTGTATAATTCCGCGGCGCTTTATGTTCGCAGCTCCGGCCAAAAGCTAATATAGTGAAATCATTGTGTCTGTGGGAAAACAATGTATAAACGTTTAGTTTTACGAGTCGCAAGTATACTGGTTTAAATGTATTCATTATATTGTATTAGTATAATATGAGCAATAGTAGCTTGATTTAACTTTTATTTTAACTAAACCGGTTTTAATGACAAGAAATCATTGACACTATTGTTATTGAAATACTCACTTTATTTTATACTCTTATAATGTAAAATATTAGAATAGTAAATTTAAATATATATAATTTTTTCTGGTGTATATATATATATATATATATATATATATATATATATATATACATATATCACATTATTAACAAATAACGTTCCTGTTATTTGATTGTACTCATTCCTAATGATGTTGATACTGTTTAACAACGAAAAAATTTGAATATAAATTCATAAATAATTCTTGTATTTGAATAACCTTAGATGTTTTTGATTACTAAACAAGAAAACACACACATACACACACACACACACACACACACACACACACACACACACACATATATATATATATATATATATATATATATATATATATATATATTTGTGTGTGTGTGTGTGTGTGCGCGTGCGTGTATATATATATATACTTATGAGTGCGTGTGTTATAACTTAGATGTGTAGTTACTCTTAGATATATAAATAAGTTTAAAAATGAGAAATTGTCTATTACCTTCACACCTAGAGGTTGCTAAATAAATCAATCAAGCTTGCATATTACAAAACATTAGAAATTAAATAATATCCTCTTAATTTGAGTTTTTAATAATTCTATAAATAAATTCTTATGCTTAATTTTCCTTAAAATCCCTGAAATAACTCACCCCTACTACAACCTAACTTTTCTTTATTTGCCCTCAAAACACGTCTCTACTCTCGCAGTAGATAACCTAACCTCATCGCCCGGTGTACTTCCCTTTTGGATATCATACATTGTACCCCCATAAGGTATTTCAACCAGTCAGAGTTCTTTTGAAATATATAAATTTTGGAACAAGTGTAAAGTTCTGTTAATGGTTTTTGGTGTTTGAAATTTGTCAGTTAATAGAAAGTTACCACCTTCTTCAACAAGCTCCTGGATACTAATAGATATTAACCTTCAAACACCCCTGTGTACTGAAATAGTTCAAATTCTGACAATAATAATGCTCACTTAAATCCTCAGCATAATCAAAACTACGGATTTATAAAACTGGGCTGACATTACACTTGCTATTCCCTCTTTGTTGGGGTTTTCATTTAAAATTTCTAACGTAACACAGATGAACAATTATTTATATAACATGTAAAAAACATACACATCTGTGAGTGTTGCTACTACAAACTCTAACTTACAGCTAAGGTGTAAGTAAGCTTACAATTCTATAATTATACTGTGGTAGTTGCCACGCCCACCTGTTAAAACATCTGTTATTATAACACCTGTTTTATAACATTACTTCGAACACTCACTGATGAGGATGATGATGACTTTGTAATTGAAACTCGTATGAGTAAATAAATGATTAATTTGTGAGTCTTGTGTATTCCTTTTATTTGTTATAACATAACCTTACAAGCTAAGCTCAAAGAATAGTTGTATTAATTTGTAGCTGTTTCATTAAGCCTCATATAATTTCTTTATATTATACATAACTTTGAGCTATATTGCTTTGAACTATATTATACATAAGCGTTATAATACTCATTGAAACGTTGTTTACACGACCCTAAATATCTTCTTTTCTGTCTCGTTTTGGTTAAATAGGCCCTCAATTTAACGACATTTCTATTCTCGCTTTCAAGAAATGTCATCTGACGTCAAAATAAATTCATGAAAAGGAATCACATCTGGTTGCCATGGCAACTGACACGGGTTTCAGCTGATGCAAATAACAAGCAATTACAAACGAAACGTGACATTGTAGCTTTGGGATTCATACACTGCGCTCAGAAATACAATGCCGAAGATTAGTTACGCAAATATTTCTATTTTGTTTGGACGGAGAACTGTAATTGCACAATAGGAAGTGGAAATACAATTTCATAAAGAACAATTTGTGCTTAAACGAGTTTTCATTTTTTTTACGTAAATATGTATAACTACGTAGGTTGAACTTTGTTATGGTTTACTTTCATGAAAGTATTTTTTAAAAATCTTCTTCAAAATACAGAAAATTTTAATTTAGTTACATTTTATTAAATAATTACAATTAATATAAATAAAGTAACATGACCTATGGGTTAAAACAGCTGATCTATCTCATAACCTATAACATTAAATCAGCTGTTTTATTAAATCATATGTAGACACTTATTTTAAGCCAAATAAGATGAAATAACTGTATTGCATACCTTGCCTCTTTCGTAAAAAGCTTTTTTACCCATATAAAACTGAAATATTTAATTTAATTTTTGAATTTATATTTGAAAAAACTGTAATAATATCAAGTGTCATCCGCTAAAGATTAAAAAAAAATGTGTTTGAACTTGAGTTTATGAATAAAAAGTATTTTGTTAACGATTGACAATTTGAACTATATATATATATATATATATATATATATATATATATATATATATATATATATATATATAGAGAGAGAGAGAGAGAGAGAGAGTGAGTGAACTAATAGAAGGAATTAAATAAATTTAGACTGTACTAAAGTGTTTCAACATGTATTGAAAATCGCTTCTAAAACAAAATATTATCAGAATTTAATTTGGTTATATTCCGGCTAAAAAGGTATTTATGAGTTGAATGAATACCTGTTTATAATTATGTCTTATGAAAAAAAACACACTCTAAACAAACACAAAGATTTAACATAACTTTTAACTGATGTTCTGACAGTGAGTGTTGTCGAAACCGTATGAGTGAGAAATATTCCATGTGTTTTTATAAATGTAGAATTTTGTTCACATTTATATGAAATATAAGAATAAATATATTATATAAATGAAGTTAATTTCTCTGGTTAGTCATACCTCCCTTCGCTCTGGTGACTCTATCCCACCTAGCATTGCTTATACTTCTTTGTATTGCAGGCAATGCGCCCCTCTTGGTAACACAATTCTAGAGAGTAAGTTTTATACCTCTGCACACGTATTACTGTATTACCATTACTTCATAAAATACAAGTGATAAGAAACAAAAATGTTTTAAAGTCAATTTCAACTTAGGCCAACAAAGAAAAATTTTGTTTCAGTAATTTTTATTAAATAATTACAATTAATTCAAATAAAGTAGCCTAACCTATGCGGTAAAACAGCAGTTCCACCTAATAACCAATAACATAAAACCAGCTGTTTTATTAAATCATATGTTATCTCTTATTTAAGGTCAAATTTGAAGTACTAACTATATTGTATACCTTGGTCTTTTTGTGACATGTTTTTCTCCCATATAAAACTAAAACAATTAGTTTTGAATTTATTTATTGAATTAATATTTGAAAAAAACTTTATTAATAGCAAGTGTTAACCACTACAAGTTTTAAAAAAGTTGTATTTGAACTTGAGTGGAGGAATAAAAAGTATTTTACTAACGATTGATAATATTTTGTTTGTTTATTTTTCGATTTGATAATTTAATTGATTAATAGAATTGAAGAAAGACATTTCTGTCATCAAGAACAAGCTTTTACGGTTTTTATTTACCTCCATCTACTGTTTTTTCTCTGTGGCTCCTACATTATTTAATATAGCCAATTTGGATTTCTTCCCCAGACGTCCATCTCTACTGCTGCTGCTCTAAGAGTGTTGTGTAGATTCCTTCATAATCTATTGTGTGAATAATAAAGGAAAATTGCGTATAATGAAATGTATAAGAAAGTACATATAAGCTTCAGAAGTGACGCCTAAACGTGAAGCACATTTCGTTTAGAGGATAAGCCGATGCATACAATAGAACAATAATTACTTTTTCAAATAAATAAATAGTTAAAGCTTTAAAACAAAAAATAATATTTCAGTTTGTTGAAAAACATCAGATAGAAAGATTGGGCTCACCAGCTAGCCTATAGCATAATATTTAAGGACATTTTCATTGCTTGCCAAAATAATAAAGTTGCATTCCACTTTGCAAACTTATACACGTCCGTGCTGGGAGTTATGTCTGGGCTTCTCAGATTTTCCGCCGCACAAACTGGACTGAATAGCAGCCTAGTTGTAACCGACCCAGCGCTCCCCACGAGATCATCCAGGTCGTTTCCTGTTAAACGTGGCCACAAGTAAACGTGCCAAATTGGGACGTTGCAGTCCATGCTGTATGGAGTACGTGCATATAAATTAAATTTAAATCACTCCAGTTTGCAATTTGCCTCCATTAGTGTAAAAAATGCAAACACACATTTAGCACTTGTAAAACAAAACCAGAATAAATTTATCCGGAAATCGAAGCGAACGCGATATTTCATGCACAGATGTGCACTACGTTCTTTTTAATATTCCAGTGGCTCTATTCCCTATCCTCATTGCTTATTAATACTTGCCGCGAGCTCGGCACGACGCTACAATAAGTTCAGTTCCACTCAGTGCCGCCAGATCGTGACACTAACATTGACATGAGAAACACGTTCCTGATGTAACAAGTGTGAAAACTTTGAAACCAGCATTTCTCTGTCCCCTTTCTCAAAGGGTTATTATTTCTGTATTACTTGGTTCAATGCTTGTGTTGCTGGGGTTTCGGTACTTACTTTCCTTGTACCATTCTAAGATAAACGTGGAGGATGTATGTACGTACAGCGTGATTATATCAAAAACTAGTTATATTTTTCTAGAAATTGAGTTAGATCAAACTGAACGGCGTAGTGCGCATGTGTAAAACGCTGTTCGTGCTACTCGATATTTCTTGTTCAGAAGGTACAACTTTTATTGCTTGGAGATATATGCGGTGATTAGAAAAAAGAAAAGTCTATTCATCCCCGCCACCTTGGATACTTAATTACTCCTGACTTTGACTTTGCAGCGATGCAATCGATGACTTATACAACAAAAGGTTGGACCCAATGAGCTAGAAACCATAAACTCATTAAGCACAATGAGCTGGATAACAATAGAGTTGGACTCAGTGGCACAGACAACAACGGAGATAGACCCAGTGATTTAGATACCATAGCGATGGATACAATGAGTTAACTAACCATAGAAATGGACCCAATGAGCTAGATAACAATAGAGTTGGGAACAATGAGCTGGATAGCAATAGAGTTGGACGCAGTGGCATAGACAACAACGGAAATAGACCCAGTGACTTAGATACCATAGCGATGGATACAATGAGTTAACTAACCATAGAAATGGACCCAATGAGCTAGATAACAATAGAGTTGGGAACAATGAGCTGGATAGCAATAGAGTTGGACGCAGTGGCATAGACAACAACGGAAATAGACCCAGTGACTTAGATACCATAGCGATGGATACAATGAGTTAACTAACCATAGAAATGGACCCAATGAGCTAGATAACAATAGAGTTGGGAACAATGAGCTGGATAACAATAGAGTTGGACGCAGTGGCATAGACAACAACGGAGATAGACCCAGTGACTTAGATACCATAGCGATGGATACAATGAGTTAACTAACCATAGAAATGGACCCAATGAGCTAGATAACAATAGAGTTGGACTCAGTGACATAGATAACCATAGCGATGGACACAATGAACTAAATAACCATAGAAATGGACCCAATGAGCTAGATACCATAAAGATGGACACAATGACATAGATAACCTTAGAGACGGACATAATGAGCAAGATAACAATTGCGACACACTAAATGGCATGGATAATAATGGAATTTGACACTTAGTCTAGATAACAATAGGGTTGGACCCAATGGTCTAGATAACTATAGAGACTGTTACAATGAGCTAGCACTATTAGGCTTAGATAGCAATAGCAATTCACTCTAGATAACTAATCCCCACAAGATTGTAGCCTACACATGGAACTTGTACTGCTCACTTGGACCCCCTCACACGTGGTATTACACTACGTTGTTTCGTTATATGTAAGTCTGAGGCCTACGATTGCCCGAGTAAAGTGATATAAGCACCGCCACGTTTGCATAAATACATTTTACTTCTAACCATGAACTCGGACCGTTTTAGCAAAACCTTGTAGCCCCGGAGTGACGTCTTTGTATAAACGGTGGTTCCTTGGGAGTACACTAGCAGAGTTTGTTTATTAAAAGTCTAGAAGGTAATCGTGAATAAAGACCGGATATTTCAATACTAATAATAAAACCTACATTAACAAGTAAACACATTTTGTATTAGGCTAATATAATAATGTTGTTTTTTGTATTATTCATAACACTCAAATTAGTTTAATATGGTGTTAACAGAATAACACGGGTTGTGTAGGCACTTAATCAGGGCCGTAGCGTTTTACAAAATAAGTAAGTCGCCCCTTCCGGAAGCCACCCCTCATGGAAGCACCTAACGACCTAGCCAGTCCATTAGCCGGCCACTCGTTGCTTACCCTCGTCTCGGCTTAATGACGACAGGCTAGAGATAGCGTACAGTTCTTTTTAATAAGAGTTACAGTTCACTCCTGTTTTTTAATGAATTACACACACACACACACACACACGCACACGCACACACACACACACACACACACACACACACACGCACAAGCACACACACACACACATAACCTTTTTGTATCTGTCCCACTTGTGGTGGAGACGTTAATATTTAAGAAGTAAATATTCATAAGGAAACTCTTTGTATCTTGGAAGTCTTGCTTTTAAATCACTTGAAATGGTCCGATTACAGCGCACGAGAGGAGCCCTGGCAAATAACAGGTCAAAACGCTAAGGACATTCCCAAAAATATTTTCAACACAAAGCGTTAGATTTACAGAAAGTGACAATGCAGAAGTGGAATCATATATAATTTATTTTGTGCATCCTTTCTTAGTAAAATTTGTATTTCTAGCTATCTGTAAATACTTATATTACTTACTAAAATATAACTACTAAGAAACTACCGTACGGTTAGGTTATGTTTGTAGGTCAGGAATGCATCGACAGCGCATGCGCAGAACTGAAAACCGAACGTGACTCATTTCTACGCCAGGGCTCTTCTCGTGCGCCGGTGACAGTACTTTGCGACGCACTTGTCAAGGCATACTGAAGCAGAACAACGAACGATTCGACACATCGAACGCATGTCAGAGGAGTTGGCACAGATCTAACACGAACACTTAAACATAAAGTAGAACATTTATTACATATGAAATATTTTGTTAAAATTTGATGTATTTCCCATGCTTTTGATTACTATGTTATTAAAATTGGTCAAAACGTGTTACTAGAAGCTTAACGTAGCTTCAGGTACTACAATGTCTGTACTATTCAATAGATTGTTTTTAGATTTGAAGAACTGAATTGTTACTAAAATATTCTCTTCCAATACCTAAATAAAAGGTATTTGATTTAGAATTTTACACGGCCGCCATACGTTTGTTAGTGTTTCAAATTCCTTCCGCTCCCGCAGAATATTATTTCTCATGAGGCGGTTCCTATATTACTTGCGTTAGGTTTTTATTAAACATTTGGATGGCGTCCCAATAACAGTTTCCCTGTTGCCGTTGCGACGGTATTTCCACATAAATGTCCGCTTTACTCAAATTGCCCATATTCTTGTGTTCTTTGTATCTGTGTCCGGTCCGCATTCGCTTTATATAGAGTGTTGCTATTTAAGCGGGGTATCGTCTAGTAAGGGCGGATTGTTGTGGTGTAGGATGACATTTATGTTTAACCTATTTTTCCATCTGCCCCAAACAATAAATAGAATAATAAAATGAATTTAATTAGAGCTTAACTAGTGAGGACAATTCACAACGGTAAAAATTAAAGCAGTTTTCTCCAAGTCTCACTACACATTAGTTTATTAAAACACAACTAAAGAAGTTTCGATGACGTTGTCGCCTTCATCGTGCTTACCTATTACTGATGTAGTAGCCATGTCAAGCACTGAGTAGCACTATGGAGTAGTAGCCAAGGACTGATGAAGGCGACATGGTCATCGAAACTTGTTTAGTTGTTTTAATTAGCTAGTGTGTTTGTTTAAATGAACTAATATGTAGAGAGATTTTGAGTAAACTGTTTGAATTTTTACCGTTTAGGATAATAAACTTACAATAAATACTTTTCATTTGCAAGTGACAGCTGATTCATATGTCACATTTTTAGGTTATTGGACTTGGAACTTGTTATAACTGAAAATAAAAAAGGAATTACAGGGGAGTGAAGCTGCAGAAGGAATTCATATGAAACTGTGTTAATAATCCGTACACCAACAATCGTCCAGGAGATTTCCAGAAAGAAACCTGTCGGTAAGTAAAGGCTAATTACTGTTTTCTATCCGCTTGGAGGTTACTTTGAGGATATATTTCAATAACTCAAAGTTAAAGAATTATATGTATTTAAATAACGAGAGATATAACTTTGTAGAACAGCTGTTTGTATTAATCAGGTTTTATCTGTATCGTGTGTCAGCAGTAAGTTAAATGTATGGTTAAGTTATAGCTATAATATCTCTCCTCGAAACGTAATAGTGAACACACTCATCCAATACTGGGCCTTGTCAATCCCTTGAGCTACATTTGTTAACTGAAACAAATTTACAAGTACAATAAATGTATGCTTCGTATTTTAGTATATAAGGTAGTAAGTATTATGTGCCGCTCGGTATTGTGTCTTGCCTATCGAAGCTTAGAGTGTCTAATAAATACTTGTGGAAAATTAATCTAGTTAATACTATGTTCCTAACAATATGGTTCATTAACAACTTTACATTAATTTACGACTATCAGAACGTTAGTTTTGTGTAAATTTGTAAGACTCACTGGGGCAACACAGATTGAAATAAGTAAAAATTCCTACATAAAACATAAAAAAAGAATTAGATATCATTATACACTTAGCGTACACAACCGGATACAACACCACAATAATAGACAAACTATTGCACAATATACAAAAAAATACCAAAAACAACTCTACCAAACCTATCACAATAACATAGATAAACAGAACATCAGATAAAAGTATACACCAATTAAAAAAACAAGATACCAAATAGCATTAAAAACTAATAACAAACTGCAAGATAAAATACAACACGACACCAACAACAAAGATAAACTACAAGCACCAGTCATATACAAATTAAACTGTACAAACTGCAACAAATTCTACATTGGGCAAACAGGTCGTAGCTTTCAAAATAGAGGATCACACAAAATCATCCAAACAGAAAACCAAATTAGCATTCTCCAATCACATAAAAGAAACACGTCACACATTCACAGCCAGACGTTCACAGACGTTCACAGATGTTCACAGACGTTTACCACAACGTAGAAATCTTACACATCAACAAACAAGGACCAAGTCTCAACACACCAGAACAAGGTAAAATTTACAAACACAAAAGACAAACATATTAAATGAACATAACCAATATAAATAATACACTCTTTGGCACAATCGAAAATCTACCTTTAAAGCCGACACCGATTAACCCAACAACAACCCCAAGCGGTACATTTAGACCCTGAAGAAGATCGTCACGAACGAATGAAAACGTTCTGTCTCAGTAAGGTTTTACAAATTTACAAAAAATTAAAGTTCGGATTGTCCTAAACTAATTTAAAGTGATTAATTAAGCTTAACCTAACGTAATGGACTACAGAGTTTAACATGGTTGTATTTTAGAAATTAAAAGAATTCAAAGTTACACTTCTGCTGGCAGTCCTATGAATGCTTCTAGTTTTTTAAAAACTTTCTGGTCCCAATTACCTATTTCTTTTTACAAAAATTATTGGTAAATATTAATAAAATAACAGTTTAGATATAATTTTTCTAAATAATAACTTACATTTTATGCTATTTAATGTTTACCTATGAGATTAAAATATATTTCACTACATGATGTAGGTATATAGTATTATATTATACATTAGATTATATTTAAAATATACTTAAATACACAAATTACCTATAAAGAAGACAAAATCATACATGATAGCTGCATCTGATTGGTGAAACGAGACAGGGGTCGGGCAGAGCAATCGAAAACAACAGTTGTTACTCTTTCAGCGCTGCAACGTCATCCATCACAGCGACAATGGCGGGAAGTTGTTACGGTCGCTAAATATCAAGTTGGCAGTGATGAAGTTACAAGATGAAGTGTCGAACGGGTTTAACAAACTGGAAAATGATATCAACGTGAGAAAAGTGTTTCCGTGTGTCGGGGGGTGATATTCCCTAGTTTGCAACATTTTGACAAGAATCAGCCTTTGGTATACTCTGATTACTCTAACAATGAAACGTTAACTATACCGTACACTATATGGCTATAGAGTGTTTGGATTTGGCGGTGGCATTACAGAGGAAAAATTAGAAAAGTCTGGAGGTTTGAAATGTAATATGGAAAAAAGGAGAATCTAAAGGGGCTCTTATACACAAAGAGACACACCCACCGACACGTACATCCACACACACACACACACACACACACACACACACACACACACACACACACACACACACACACACACACACACACACACACACACACACACACACACACACACACACACACACACACACACACACACACACACACACACACACACACACACACACACACACACACACACACACACACACACACACACACACACACACACACACACACACACACACACACACACACGCACACACACACACACATACACACGTCCCATTTAGCCTCAAATAAGTGATAACATATGATTTCATGAGACAGCTGATTTTATGTTATAGATTATGTGGTGGTTTTAACGTATAGATTATTTTTCTTTATTAATGTCAATTGTATTTATTTAATAAAAAGTAACTTAGATAACATTTTTCTTTGCTAACCCAAGTAGGATTTGTCTTGAAAAAGATTTGTTTGTATTACTTGGTTAAATATGTTAGGCATGATTGGATATATTTTCCCCCAGATTTGTTGCAGTGAATCCATTTAAGGATTTTACAGCGCATTACAATGGGTTTTTGTACTCAGAACGCACTGATCTAAAAATGTATCAAACCGTTACTTTTTAAATATTAGTTCCTTTTGTAAACCTGTAAATTGTGACGAGTTTAGTCAGGTTTAAAAACAAAATCTTTTCCAGACGCAATGGATACTAACTCCGTAGGCGGAGTGCTCTCTTGGCCCTATGGACGAGAACAGGTGGCCTTGGTATTTTTAAACTTTGCAGCAAGCCTCTAACGACTAAAGGAAACCTCCAAGTATACCGTGTGCCACAGATTGAGAAACACTGGCGTAAAACAAGAAGGTTCTACAAAATAAGTCTTACATAAAGCAATGTTACGTAAGATGTTTGCGCAGTAAGAACCTGCGTGGGCCGGCTTCAGAGAGGGCGGACTGATTAATGGTCATTGTGTTCAGCATGAAAGAACTTTCGTGTATTGTCTTGGGAAATGTTAAAAAATTTCAGCTTTTAATTCCGATGGTGAAAACAGAGTATATGTATGTAGTCTATGTATCTGCACACGCACGTGAGCATGAACACACACTTGTGCAAAGATTTTAAGAAATATCTATTTACGTTTTTTTTACCTACTCTTAAATAATCATCTGTATAATATCTATCTATCTATCTATCTATCTATCTATCTATCTATCTATATATATATATATTTTTTAATCTATATACATTCTGTATATAGACATTCTTTATTCTGTATAAATCAGACTACATTCTCTATAATATAAATTTATACATTCTGTATACAGAAATTCTTTATTCTGTATAATTCAGAATAAATTTTGTCTAATATAATTTTATACATTCTGTATACAGAAATTCGTTATTCAGTATAATTCAGAATAAATTCTGTATAATATAAATTCGTACATTCTGTATAAAGAAATTCTTTATTCCGTATAATTCAGAATAAATTCTGTATAATATAAATTTACACATACTCTATACAAAAGTTCTTTATTCTGTATAATTCAGAATAAATTCTAATCTAATTTTTTACATTCTGTATAAAGAAATTCTTTATTCCGTATAATTCAGAATAAATTCTGTATAATATAAATTTTTATATACAGTTGTGGCTCCGTATTACAGTTGTGGTTTCAATTACTCGCAGTATGCTATCACACTGAGATTAGAAGAATAGCTGATGTTCAACCGTTCCTAAACACCCATGTCTGAGTCAGTTTGTTTTTACAGTACCGTATTGTTTACATACAACAGCCTATAGCATTTCGTTGTAGGTTGTTAAGTCGCTGGATTCCACAGCCTTACTGCTTTTCTCTGACGCCTCTTCAGCCTGCTTCTAGAGATTACATTAGCATATTCAGTGCACTTGTTCCTGTTAGTACAGTATTTGGGTAATTAACTTGTAAATATTCTTCTGCTCGACCACGAAGCGTATCAGCAGTGAAGCGTCTAATAGTGGCAAGTCTAAGGGAAGCCGAAGTGTTCATTCATTAAGTGGGAAGGTGAAAACTTTTGATATGATTGAGCTTGGAAGGAAACCGTTCGCGTGTATTGCGAGATTGTATAACAAAAGCGAGTCGGCACAATGGGCCTACTGTACATAATAATATTTACGTATTGTACTGTAATATTTCAAAGAATATACAATATATATGATGTATTTATCCAAGTCACGTTTATATATATATATATATATATATATATATATATATATATATATGTACTACTGTATACTGTAAATGTCTGTGTGTATAGTATTTGTGTGTTAACACTGATAACACACTTCAACCATGTTATCCGAGGTTTCACGTTACAGCGGTAATTTCGGAACCCATTACCCGCGGATATGGAGGCACAACTGTAATATAAAATTTATGTAAATATAAATGTGTATACTCTAAAGTATAATATAAACACATGTTGTTAACCCTTAAGCCGGGTTTGCACGATGCCAGTTGAGCAGACAATTGTCAGAGGGTGATTTACTGGCATAAAATTATTGGCTACGTGTAAACACCTCTGGTTAGTTGGCGCTCCAACAGCCCTGCCAGTTGTCCTGGAATTAGATTGTCTCCAGGAGTAGACAGAGGACAATTGACTGGGCGCAGTGACGCCCCCACAGTTATCCAGACAATTGGCGCCGTGTGAACGTTGTAGGGCAGTAGATCTCTCGTTTTGGACCAGTTTGTATTTGTTCTTCCAGGATACTCGAAAGAAATGCTGTAGACTTCTGTAACTATTTCCTGCAGCAAGAAATGATAGTGTCACTTGTAATTTTGACTTGAGAGGCAGTGCTTTCCTAATTATTGTGTCTTGTTTAGATATTTTACCTTCAACAAGCTGCAAAAGATCGTAAAAACTCGCCGGACTCGTCCTTAAACATGCATTATATTCCAATGGATACTCCATTCGTAGTTCTTTTATCAGTTGTGATGACGCTCCGTGATTGTCTCTTTTCAAAAGCCATTTCCTTGTCTACTCCCTCTTCTTATACAACTCTTCCTCGAGAACTTCGCAAGTCTCAGCGATAAATTCTTAACAAAGATCCTCACTCATTACTTTCACTTCATCATTCATCACGAGACACAACAGATGATAAGCACTCCGCCATTTTTCCTCACCAACTGCCGTGGCATTAGTTTCATAGTATGAGCAAGTTCCCATTCAATTGGTCTGGCCTCAGACATTCACGCAACTGGACCAAGACAACTGGACCCGATAATTGTATTTTCGATTGGCATTGTGTTAACCCGCCTTAATGTTTGACTTTTTTGTTTCAATAGGTTTTACTAAATTTTTACATTCTTCCATCATCTTTATTTCGTTTCAGGTATTGTAGTAACATTGCCTATATAGCGCCTTGTTTTGTCAGTGCGATAAATGCAGGCGTTTTACCATGTATGTTATTGAGTCAAATATGGAACTTCTGTTGATAAATACTTACATAAGTAGGTTTAAAACAGCACTTATTAAAAATAAAATTAATTTATAACTTAAATATACACAAGTATTGTATCAAAGGAATTGAATATTATGTAAATGTTAATACAAATGTTTTAAAAATAATTAATATAACGAATGTTTTAAAATAAATTCCTACTTAGGTCAGCAAAGAAAAATTTTATTTGAGTTACTTTTCAATAAATAATTACAGTAACATAACCTATGCGTTAAATCAGCAGTTCTACCACATAATCTGTAACATAAAATCAGCTGTTTTATGAACTCATATGTTATAGTATATTTTATGCCAAATTGGACTGATTGTATACGTTGTCCATTTTGTGACAAGTTTTCTTCCATATAAAACTAAAATTAATTCAATAAAATTATTTAATGAATTATTATTTGGAAAAACTGAATCAACTTCAAGTGCCATCCACTACAAGAAAAACGTATTTTATCGATTGGAAATTTGAACATGAGATATATGAGTATAACCTAATAGAAAGAATTGAATAAATATATTTTAAAAATCTTACTAAACACGTTTGAAAAGATTTTAAATTTCAATGTTGCAAACTTTTTTGAACATAGTCAGAACATGTACGGCCGAAAGCAAATAAAAGTTAAATAAAGTATGTATTTTCCGTGATTTATCAAAATAGACTGCTATGTGTGCGGGATTTATGGCATGTCTATAAACAATTTTTATTAGAATTATCATCGAACGATTTGTACATAAATCCTATGTAGTCCGTGTTGAGCGGATAATTTTTGTTTGATCATGATAATCCCCTTCACTTATTCAGGTGCAACGACAAATCCGTTCCGCAAACGTTGTTCTATTTGAATGATTTGTTACTCGCGTCCGTGCAACACCAAACGTTCGTGTTTCCTCAGCTAAGCTTCTATGAGTGAATTTATAATGTGGTTATATCGATTGAATGTGTTAAAGATGATAAGCAGATGAAAGCAATATGCTTAGTTTACCTAGATAAAACAGCAGCGGTATTAGTACTATTGGTATTATTAGCGATATTAACGCAAGGAGTGATAATATTGCTTTTATAATAATAGTGATATTAACGCAAGGAGTGATAATAATGCGTCTATAATAATAGTGATATTAACGCAAGGAGTGATAATAATGCTTTTATAATAATAGTGGTATTAACACAAGGAATAATAATAATGTTTCTATAATAATAGTATTATTAATGCAAGGAGTAATAATAATGCTTCCATAATAATAGTGATAATAATGCTTTTATAATAATAGTGATATTAACGCAAGGAGTAATAATAATGCTTCTATAATAATAGTGATATTAATGCAAAGAGAGATAATAATGCTTCTATAATAATAGTGATATTAATGCAAAGAGAGATAATAATGCTTCTATAATAATAGTGATATTAATGCAAAGAGAGATAATAATGCTTTTATAATAATAGTGATAATAACGCAAGGAGTGATAATAATGCTTTTATAATAATAGTGATATTAACGCAAGGAGTGATAATAATGCTTTTATAATAATAGTGATATTAACGCAAGGAGTAATATTATTGCTGTTACTATTAATAGATATTCTAACGCACAGAGTGGCCTAAACTCTAACAGTAATAATATGGATATTAGTGTTAGGAGTGATATTATGGTGCTATTACTGATAGCTATATTAGTGTTATATTGATTCCCAGTAAGTACTATTATTGTAAATGAAATAATGGAGCTAAAGTTTTGGGAAGAGTGTGCAATCAACACAATCAAATTTTTAATTTCACATTTAATTTAATTTTTATTGATTGTTTTGCTATATTTTTAATTTTTCAACAGCGAGGCTTCCAAAATGAGATTGAATGTTTCAAAAACATAGATTTCATAAGCTCTTTAATACCCAAATCTTTCCGTTAGAGCGATAATCTCGTAACCAATAACGAGTTAATCCGTGGACCCGACAATGTAATATCGACACACACATGAACAGACCTCTAACGGCATCAGAGAATTTGCCAAAAGTGGGGCATTTCTGCCCATAAATTGTCTGCGAGTAATTTATCACGCACTCCGGCAGGGTTTAACTTCTCCCGACTCATCCGTCTTGGAAAGTTTAAGCAAGCTTAACTTTAAAACTGAGAAATTCCAAGGGGCATTGTAGCCCTCCTTTGTTCCCGCTTCCAGGGATTGGAAGCCGATTTAAACCCTTTTGGACAGTTTCATCTTTTTTGTTTTAGCGTATTTTAACGTTTGGTAAATATTAAATGTGAATGAATAACGTTTATAAGCAATTGTACTTCACGAGCGCGAGTATGGAAACAATTTGTGAACTGACTGTTTTCAGTATGTTGCCCATTAGTTACAATATTAATGCCAGGCCTTCGACGATACACGTACAGGGTGCTGTCAGTAGTCTAATTAGTTCGATGCAATGAATTGAGACAGCGATGATTGTATGTTGCCCATTAGTTACAATATTAATGCCAGGCCTTCGACGATACACGGACAGGGTACTGTCAATAGTCTAATTAGTTCGATGCAATGAATTGAGACAGCGATGATTGTATGTTGCCCATTAGTTACAATATTAATGCCAGGCCTTCGACGATACACGGACAGGGTGCTGTCAGTAGTCTAATTAGTTCGATGCAATGAATTGAGACAGCGATGATTGTATGTTGCCCATTAGTTACAATATTAATGCCAGGCCTTCGACGATACACGGACAGGGTGCTGTCAGTAGTCTAATTAGTTCGATGCAATGAATTGAGACAGCGATGATTGTATGTTGCCCATTAGTTACAATATTAATGCCAGGCCTTCGACGATACACGGACAGGGTACTGTCAGTAGTCTAATTAGTTCGATGCAATGAATTGAGACAGCGATGATTGTATGTTGCCCATTAGTTACAATATTAATGCCAGGCCTTCGACGATACACGGAAAGGGTACTGTCAATAGTCTAATTAGTTCGATGCAATGAATTGAGACAGCGATGATTGTATGTTGCCCATTAGTTACAATATTAATGCCAGGCCTTCGACGATACACGGACAGGGTGCTGTCAGTAGTCTAATTAGTTCGATGCAATGAATTGAGACAGCGATGATTGTATGTTGCCAATTAGTTACAATATTAATGCCAGGCCTTCAACGATACACGGACAGGGTGCTGTCAGTAGTCTAATTAGTTCGATGCAATGAATTGAGACAGCGATGATTGTATGTTGCCCATTAGTTACAATATTAATGCCAGGCCTTCGACGATACACGTACAGGGTGCTGTCAGTAGTCTAATTAGTTCGATGCAATGAATTGAGACAGCGATGATTGTATTTTGCCCATTAGTTACAATATTAATGCCAGGCCTTCGACGATACACGGACAGGGTGCTGTCAGTAGTCTAATTAGTTCGATGCAATGAATTGAGACAGCGATGATTGTATGTTGCCCATTAGTTACAATATTAATGCCAGGCCTTCGACGATACACGTACAGGGTGCTGTCAGTAGTCTAATTAGTTCGATGCAATGAATTGAGACAGCGATGATTGTATTTTGCCCATTAGTTACAATATTAATGCCAGGCCTTCGACGATACACGGACAGGGTACTGTCAGTAGTCTAATTAGTTCGATGCAATGAATTGAGACAGCGATGATTGTATTTTGCCCATTAGTTACAATATTAATGCCAGGCCTTCGACGATACACGGACAGGGTGCTGTCAGTAGTCTAATTAGTTCGATGCAATGAATTGAGACAGCGATGATTGTATTTTGCCCATTAGTTACAATATTAATGCCAGGCTTTCGACGATACACGGACAGGGTGCTGTCAGTAGTCTAATTAGTTCGATGCAATGAATTGAGACAGCGATGATTGTATTTTGCCCATTAGTTACAATATTAATGCCAGGCCTTCGACGATACACGGACAGGGTGCTGTCAGTAGTCTAATTAGTTCGATGCAATGAATTGAGACAGCGATGATTGTATTTTGTCCATTAGTTACAATATTAATGCCAGGCCTTCGACGATACACGGACAGGGTACTGTCAGTAGTCTAATTAGTTCGATGCAATGAATTGAGACAGCGATGATTGTATTTTGTCCATTAGTTACAATATTAATGCCAGGCCTTCGACGATACACGGACAGGGTGCTGTCAGTAGTCTAATTAGTTCGATGCAATGAATTGAGACAGCGATGATTGTATGTTGCCCATTAGTTACAATATTAATGCCAGGCCTTCGACGATACACGGACAGGGTGCTGTCAGTAGTCTAATTAGTTCGATGCAATGAATTGAGACAGCGATGATTGTATTTTGTCCAATAGTTACAATATTAATGCCAGGCCTTCGACGATACACGGACAGGGTGCTGTCAGTAGTCTAATTAGTTCGATGCAATGAATTGAGACAGCGATGATTGTATTTTGTCCATTAGTTACAATATTAATGCCAGGCCTTCGACGATACACGGACAGGGTGCTGTCAGTAGTCTAATTAGTTCGATGCAATGAATTGAGACAGCGATGATTGTATTTTGTCCAATAGTTACAATATTAATGCCAGGCCTTCGACGATACACGGACAGGGTGCTGTCAATAGTCTAATTAGTTCGATGCAATGAATTGAGACAGCGATGATTGTATTTTGTCCATTAGTTACAATATTAATGCCAGGCCTTCGACGATACACGAACAGGGTACTGTCAATAGTCGAATTAGTTCGATGCAATGAATTGAGAAAGCGATGATTGTATTTTGCCCATTAGTTACAATATTAATGCCAGGCCTTCGACGATACACGGACAGGGTACTGTCAATAGTCTAATTAGTTCGATGCAATGAATTGAGACAACGATGATTGTATTTTGCCCATTAGTTACAATATTAATGCCAGGCCTTCGACGATACACGGACAGGGTACTGTCAGTAGTCTAATTAGTTCGATGCAATGAATTGAGACAGCGATGATTGTATTTTGCCCATTAGTTACAATATTAATGCCAGGCCTTCGACGATACACGGACAGGGTACTGCCAGTAGTCTAATTAGTTCGATGCAATGAATTGAGACAGCGATGATTGTATTTTGCCCATTAGTTACAATATTAATGCCAGGCCTTCGACGATACACGGACAGGGTGCTGTCAATAGTCTAATTAGTTCGATGCAATGAATTGAGACAGCGATGATTGTATTTTGCCCATTAGTTACAATATTAATGCCAGGCCTTCGACGATACACGGACAGGGTACTGTCAGTAGTCTAATTAGTTCGATGCAATGAATTGAGACAGCGATGATTGTATTTTGCTAATTAGTTACAATATTAATGCCAGGCCTTCGACGATACACGGACAGGGTACTGTCAGTAGTCTAATTAGTTCGATGCAATGAATTGAGACAGCGATGATTGTATTTTGCCCATTAGTTACAATATTAATGCCAGGCCTTCGACGTTACACGGACAGGGTACTGTCAATAGTCTAATTAGTTCGATGCAATGAATTGAGACAGCGATGATTGTATGTTGCCCATTAGTTACAATATTAATGCCAGGCCTTCGACGATACACGGACAGGGTGCTGTCAATAGTCTAATTAGTTCGATGCAATGAATTGAGACAGCGATGATTGTATTTTGCCCATTAGTTACAATATTAATGCCAGGCCTTCGACAATACACGGACAGGGTACTGTCAATAGTCTAATTAGTTCGATGCAATGAATTGAGACAGCGATGATTGTATTTTGCCCATTAGTTACAATATTAATGCCAGGCCTTCGACGATACACGGACAGGGTACTGTCAGTAGTCTAATTAGTTCGATGCAATGAATTGAGACAGCGATGATTGTATTTTGCCCATTAGTTACAATATTAATGCCAGGCCTTCGACGATACACGGGCAGGGTACTGTCAGTAGTCTAATTAGTTCGATGCAATGAATTGAGACAGCGATGATTGTATTTTGCCCATTAGTTGCAATATTAATGCCAGGCCTTCGACGATACACGGACAAGGTACTGTCAATAGTCTAATTAGTTCGATGCAATGAATTGAGACAGCGATGATTGTATTTTGCCCATTAGTTACAATATTAATGCCAGGCCTTCGACGATACACGGACAGGGTACTGTCAATAGTCTAATTAGTTCGATGCAATGAATTGAGACAGCGATGATTGTATTTTGTCCATTAGTTACAATATTAATGCCAGGCCTTCGACGATACACGGACAGGGTACTGTCAGTAGTCTAATTAGTTCGATGCAATGAATTGAGACAGCGATGATTGTATTTTGCCCATTGGTTACAATATTAATGCCAGGCTTTCGACGATACACGGACAGGGTGCTGTCAGTAGTCTAATTAGTTCGATGCAATGAATTGAGACAGCGATGATTGTATTTTGTCCATTAGTTACAATATTAATGCCAGGCCTTCGACGATACACGGACAGGGTACTGTCAATAGTCTAATTAGTTCGATGCAATGAATTGAGACAGCGATGATTGTATTTTGTCCATTAGTTACAATTTTAATGCCAGGCCTTCGACGATACACGGACAGGGTACTATCAATAGTCTAATTAGTTCGATGCAATGAATTGAGACAGCGATGATTGTATGTTGCCCATTAGTTACAATATTAATGCCAGGCCTTCGACGATACACGGACAGGGTACTGTCAATAGTCTAATTAGTTCGATGCAATGAATTGAGACAGCGACGATTGTATTTTGTCCATTAGTTACAATATTAATGCCAGGCATTCGACGATACACGGACAGGGTACGGTCAATAGTCTAATTAGTTCGATGCAATGAATTGAGACAGCGATGATTGTATGTTGCCCATTAGTTAAAATATTAATGCCAGGCCTTCGACGATACACGGACAGGGTACTGTCAATAGTCTAATTAGTTCGATGCAATGAATTGAGACAGCGATGATTGTATTTTGTCCATTAGTTGCAATATTAATGCCAGGCCTTCGACGATACACGGACAGGGTACTGTCAATAGTCTAATTAGTTCGATGCAATGAATTGAGACAGCGATGATTGTATGTTGCCCATTAGTTACAATATTAATGCCAGGCCTTCAACGATACACGGACAGGGTACTGTCAATAGTCTAATTAGTTCGATGCAATGAATTGAGACAGCGATGATTGTATTCTGCCCATTAGTTACAATATTAATGCCAGGCCTTCGACGATACACGGACAGGGTGCTGTCAGTAGTCTAATTAGTTCGATGCAATGAATTGAGACAGCGATGATTGTATTTTGTCCATTAGTTACAATATTAATGCCAGGCCTTCGACGATACACGGACAGGGTGCTGTCAGTAGTCTAATTAGTTCGATGCAATGAATTGAGACCGCGATGATTGTATTTTGTCCATTAGTTACAATATTAATGCCAGGCCTTCGACGATACACGGACAGGGTACTGTCAATAGTCTAATTAGTTCGATGCAATGAATTGAGACAGCGATGGTTGTATTTTGCCCATTAGTTACAATATTAATGCCAGGCCTTCGACGATACACGGAGAGGGTGCTGTCAGTAGTCTAATTAGTTCGATGCAATGAATTGAGACAGCGATGACTGTATTTTGCCCATTAGTTACAATATTAATGCCAGGCCTTCGACGATACACGGACAGGATGCTGTCAATAGTCTAATTAGTTCGATGCAATGAATTGAGACAGCGATGATTGTATTTTGCCCATTAGTTACAATATTAATGCCAGGCCTTCGACGATACACGGACAGGGTGCTGTCAGTAGTCTAATTAGTTCGATGCAATGAATTGAGACAGCGATGATTGTATTTTGTCCATTAGTTACAATATTAATGCCAGGCCTTCGACGATACACGGACAGGGTACTGTCAATAGTCTAATTAGTTCGATGCAATGAATTGAGACAGCGATGATTGTATTTTGCCCATTAGTTACAATATTAATGCCAGGCCTTCGACGATACACGGAGAGGGTGCTGTCAGTAGTCTAATTAGTTCGATGCAATGAATTGAGACAGCGATGCCTGTATTTTGCCCATTAGTTACAATATTAATGCCAGGCTTTCGACGATACACGGACAGGGTACTGTCAATAGTCTAATTAGTTTGATGCAATGAATTGAGACAGCGATGATTGTATTTTGTCCAATAGTTACAATATTAATGCCAGGCCTTCGACGATACACGGACAGGGTGCTGTCAATAGTCTAATTAGTTCGATGCAATGAATTGAGACAGCGATGATTGTATTTTGTCCATTAGTTACAATATTAAAGCCAGGCCTTCGACGATACACGAACAGGGTACTGTCAATAGTCGAATTAGTTCGATGCAATGAATTGAGACAGCGATGTTTGTATTTTGCCCATTAGTTACAATATTAATGCCAGGCCTTCGACGATACACGGACAGGGTACTGTCAATAGTCTAATTAGTTCGATGCAATGAATTGAGACAGCGATGATTGTATTTTGCCCATTAGTTACAATATTAATGCCAGGCCTTCGACGATACACGGACAGGGTACTGTCAGTAGTCTAATTAGTTCGATGCAATGAATTGAGACAGCGATGATTGTATTTTGCCTATTAGTTACAATATTAATGCCAGGCCTTCGACGATACACGGACAGGGTGCTGTCAATAGTCTAATTAGTTCGATGCAATGAATTGAGACAGCGATGATTGTATTTTGTCCATTAGTTACAATATTAATGCCAGGCCTTCGACGATACACGGACAGGGTACTGCCAGTAGTCTAATTAGTTCGATGCAATGAATTGAGACAGCGATGATTGTATTTTGCCCATTAGTTACAATATTAATGCCAGGCCTTCGACGATACACGGACAGGGTACTGTCAGTAGTCTAATTAGTTCGATGCAATGAATTGAGACAGCGATGATTGTATTTTGCCCATTAGTTACAATATTAATGCCAGGCCTTCGACGATACACGGACAGGGTACTGTCAGTAGTCTAATTAGTTCGATGCAATGAATTGAGACAGCGATGATTGTATTTTGCCCATTAGTTACAATATTAATGCCAGGCCTTCGACGTTACACGGACAGGGTACTGTCAATAGTCTAATTAGTTCGATGCAATGAATTGAGACAGCGATGATTGTATGTTGCCCATTAGTTACAATATTAATGCCAGGCCTTCGACGATACACGGACAGGGTGCTGTCAATAGTCTAATTAGTTCGATGCAATGAATTGAGACAGCGATGATTGTATTTTGTCCATTAGTTACAATATTAATGCCAGGCCTTCGACGATACACGGACAGGGTACTGTCAATAGTCTAATTAGTTCGATGCAATGAATTGAGACAGCGATGATTGTATTTTGTCCATTAGTTACAATATTAATGCCAGGCCTTCGACGATACACGGACAGGGTACTGTCAATAGTCTAATTAGTTCGATGCAATGAATTGAGACAGCGATGATTGTATGTTGCCCATTAGTTACAATATTAATGCCAGGCCTTCGACGATACACGGACAGGGTGCTGTCAATAGTCTAATTAGTTCGATGCAATGAATTGAGACAGCGATGATTGTATTTTGTCCATTAGTTACAATATTAATGCCAGGCCTTCGACGATACACGGACAGGGTACTGTCAATAGTCTAATTAGTTCGATGCAATGAATTGAGACAGCGATGATTGTATTTTGTCCATTAGTTACAATATTAATGCCAGGCCTTCGACGATACACGGACAGGGTGCTGTCAATAGTCTAATTAGTTCGATGCAATGAATTGAGACAGCGATGATTGTATTTTGTCCATTAGTTACAATATTAATGCCAGGCCTTCGACGATACACGGACAGGGTACTGTCAATAGTCTAATTAGTTCGATGCAATGAATTGAGACAGCGATGATTGTATTTTGTCCATTAGTTACAATATTAATGCCAGGCCTTCGACGATACACGGACAGGGTACTGTCAATAGTCTAATTAGTTCGATGCAATGAATTGAGACAGCGATGATTGTATTTTGCCTATTAGTTACAATATTAATGCCAGGCCTTCGACGATACACGGACAGGGTGCTGTCAATAGTCTAATTAGTTCGATGCAATGAATTGAGACAGCGATGATTGTATTTTGTCCATTAGTTACAATATTAATGCCAGGCCTTCGACGATACACGGACAGGGTACTGCCAGTAGTCTAATTAGTTCGATGCAATGAATTGAGACAGCGATGATTGTATTTTGCCCATTAGTTACAATATTAATGCCAGGCCTTCGACGATACACGGACAGGGTACTGTCAGTAGTCTAATTAGTTCGATGCAATGAATTGAGACAGCGATGATTGTATTTTGCCCATTAGTTACAATATTAATGCCAGGCCTTCGACGATACACGGACAGGGTACTGTCAGTAGTCTAATTAGTTCGATGCAATGAATTGAGACAGCGATGATTGTATTTTGCCCATTAGTTACAATATTAATGCCAGGCCTTCGACGTTACACGGACAGGGTACTGTCAATAGTCTAATTAGTTCGATGCAATGAATTGAGACAGCGATGATTGTATGTTGCCCATTAGTTACAATATTAATGCCAGGCCTTCGACGATACACGGACAGGGTGCTGTCAATAGTCTAATTAGTTCGATGCAATGAATTGAGACAGCGATGATTGTATTTTGCCCATTAGTTACAATATTAATGCCAGGCCTTCGTCGATACACGGACAGGGTACTGTCAATAGTCTAATTAGTTCGATGCAATGAATTGAGACAGCGATGATTGTATTTTGCCCATTAGTTACAATATTAATGCCAGGCCTTCGACGATACACGGACAGGGTACTGTCAGTAGTCTAATTAGTTCGATGCAATGAATTGAGACAGCGATGATTGTATTTTGCCCATTAGTTACAATATTAATGCCAGGCCTTCGACGATACACGGGCAGGGTACTGTCAGTAGTCTAATTAGTTCGATGCAATGAATTGAGACAGCGATGATTGTATTTTGCCCATTAGTTGCAATATTAATGCCAGGCCTTCGACGATACACGGACAAGGTACTGTCAATAGTCTAATTAGTTCGATGCAATGAATTGAGACAGCGATGATTGTATTTTGCCCATTAGTTACAATATTAATGCCAGGCCTTCGACGATACTCGGACAGGGTACTGTCAATAGTCTAATTAGTTCGATGCAATGAATTGAGACAGCGATGATTGTATTTTGTCCATTAGTTACAATATTAATGCCAGGCCTTCGACGATACACGGACAGGGTACTGTCAGTAGTCTAATTAGTTCGATGCAATGAATTGAGACAGCGATGATTGTATTTTGCCCATTAGTTACAATATTAATGCCAGGCCTTCGACGATACACGGACAGGGTGCTGTCAGTAGTCTAATTAGTTCGATGCAATGAATTGAGACAGCGATGATTGTATTTTTTCCATTAGTTACAATATTAATGCCAGGCCTTCGACGATACACGGACAGGGTACTGTCAATAGTCTAATTAGTTCGATGCAATGAATTGAGACAGCGATGATTGTATTTTGTCCATTAGTTACAATATTAATGCCAGGCCTTCGACGATACACGGACAGGGTACTGTCAATAGTCTAATTAGTTCGATGCAATGAATTGAGACAGCGATGATTGTATGTTGCCCATTAGTTACAATATTAATGCCAGGCCTTCGACGATACACGGACAGGGTACTGTCAATAGTCTAATTAGTTCGATGCAATGAATTGAGACAGCGATGATTGTATTTTGTCCATTAGTTGCAATATTAATGCCAGGCCTTCGACGATACACGGACAGGGTACTGTCAATAGTCTAATTAGTTCGATGCAATGAATTGAGACAGCGATGATTGTATGTTGCCCATTAGTTACAATATTAATGCCAGGCCTTCGACGATACACGGACAGGGTACTGTCAATAGTCTAATTAGTTCGATGCAATGAATTGAGACAGCGATGATTGTATTCTGCCCATTAGTTACAATATTAATGCCAGGCCTTCGACGATACACGGACAGGGTGCTGTCAGTAGTCTAATTAGTTCGATGCAATGAATTGAGACAGCGATGATTGTATTTTGTCCATTAGTTACAATATTAATGCCAGGCCTTCGACGATACACGGACAGGGTGCTGTCAGTAGTCTAATTAGTTCGATGCAATGAATTGAGACCGCGATGATTGTATTTTGTCCATTAGTTACAATATTAATGCCAGGCCTTCGACGATACACGGACAGGGTACTGTCAATAGTCTAATTAGTTCGATGCAATGAATTGAGACAGCGATGATTGTATTTTGCCCATTAGTTACAATATTAATGCCAGGCCTTCGACGATACACGGAGAGGGTGCTGTCAGTAGTCTAATTAGTTCGATGCAAAGAATTGAGACAGCTATGACTGTATTTTGCCCATTAGTTACAATATTAATGCCAGGCCTTCGACGATACACGGTCAGGGTGCTGTCAATAGTCTAATTAGTTCGATGCAATGAATTGAGACAGCGATGATTGTATTTTGCCCATTAGTTACAATATTAATGCCAGGCCTTCGACGATACACGGACAGGGTGCTGTCAGTAGTCTAATTAGTTCGATGCAATGAATTGAGACAGCGATGATTGTATTTTGTCCATTAGTTACAATATTAATGCCAGGCCTTCGACGATACACGGACAGGGTACTGTCAATAGTCTAATTAGTTCGATGCAATGAATTGAGACAGCGATGATTGTATTTTGCCCATTAGTTACAATATTAATGCCAGGCCTTCGACGATACACGGAGAGGGTGCTGTCAGTAGCCTAATTAGTTCGATGCAATGAATTGAGACAGCGATGACTGTATTTTGCCCATTAGTTACAATATTAATGCCAGGCCTTCGACGATACACGGACAGGGTACTGTCAATAGTCTAATTAGTTCGATGCAATGAATTGAGACAGCGATGATTGTATTTTGCCCATTAGTTACAATATTTATGCCAGGCCTTCGACGATACACGGACAGGGTGCTGTCAATAGTCTAATTAGATCGATGCAATGAATTGAGACAGCGATGATTGTATTTTGCCCATTAGTTACAATATTAATGCCAGGCCTTCGACGATACACGGACAGGGTGCTGTCAGTAGTCTAATTAGTTCGATGCAATGAATTGAGACAGCAATGATTGTATTTTGCCCATTAGTTACAATATTAATGCCAGGCCTTCGACGATACACGGACAGGGTGCTGTCAGTAGTCTAATTAGTTCGATGCAATGAATTGAGACAGCGATGATTGTATTTTGCCCATTAGTTACAATATTAATGCCAGGCCTTCGACGATACACGGACAGAGTGCTGTCAATAGTCTAATTAGTTCGATGCAATGAATTGAGACAGCGATGATTGTATTTTGTCCATTAGTTGCAATATTAATGCCAGGCCTTCGACGATACACGGACAGGGTACTGTCAATAGTCTAATTAGTTCGATGCAATGAATTGAGACAGCGATGATTGTATGTTGCCCATTAGTTACAATATTAATGCCAGGCCTTCGACGATACACGGACAGGGTACTGTCAATAGTCTAATTAGTTCGATGCAATGAATTGAGACAGCGATGATTGTATTCTGCCCATTAGTTACAATATTAATGCCAGGCCTTCGACGATACACGGACAGGGTGCTGTCAGTAGTCTAATTAGTTCGATGCAATGAATTGAGACAGCGATGATTGTATTTTGTCCATTAGTTACAATATTAATGCCAGGCCTTCGACGATACACGGACAGGGTGCTGTCAGTAGTCTAATTAGTTCGATGCAATGAATTGAGACCGCGATGATTGTATTTTGTCCATTAGTTACAATATTAATGCCAGGCCTTCGACGATACACGGACAGGGTACTGTCAATAGTCTAATTAGTTCGATGCAATGAATTGAGACAGCGATGATTGTATTTTGCCCATTAGTTACAATATTAATGCCAGGCCTTCGACGATACACGGAGAGGGTGCTGTCAGTAGTCTAATTAGTTCGATGCAAAGAATTGAGACAGCGATGACTGTATTTTGCCCATTAGTTACAATATTAATGCCAGGCCTTCGACGATACACGGTCAGGGTGCTGTCAATAGTCTAATTAGTTCGATGCAATGAATTGAGACAGCGATGATTGTATTTTGCCCATTAGTTACAATATTAATGCCAGGCCTTCGACGATACACGGACAGGGTGCTGTCAGTAGTCTAATTAGTTCGATGCAATGAATTGAGACAGCGATGATTGTATTTTGTCCATTAGTTACAATATTAATGCCAGGCCTTCGACGATACACGGACAGGGTACTGTCAATAGTCTAATTAGTTCGATGCAATGAATTGAGACAGCGATGATTGTATTTTGCCCATTAGTTACAATATTAATGCCAGGCCTTCGACGATACACGGAGAGGGTGCTGTCAGTAGCCTAATTAGTTCGATGCAATGAATTGAGACAGCGATGACTGTATTTTGCCCATTAGTTACAATATTAATGCCAGGCCTTCGACGATACACGGACAGGGTACTGTCAATAGTCTAATTAGTTCGATGCAATGAATTGAGACAGCGATGATTGTATTTTGCCCATTAGTTACAATATTTATGCCAGGCCTTCGACGATACACGGAGAGGGTGCTGTCAGTAGTCTAATTAGTTCGATGCAATGAATTGAGACAGCGATGATTGTATTTTGCCCATTAGTTACAATATTAATGCCAGGCCTTCGACGATACACGGACAGGGTACTGTCAATAGTCTAATTAGTTCGATGCAATGAATTGAGACAGCGATGATTGTATTTTGCCCATTAGTTACAATATTAATGCCAGGCCTTCGACGATACACGGACAGGGTGCTGTCAATAGTCTAATTAGATCGATGCAATGAATTGAGACAGCGATGATTGTATTTTGCCCATTAGTTACAATATTAATGCCAGGCCTTCGACGATACACGGACAGGGTGCTGTCAGTAGTCTAATTAGTTCGATGCAATGAATTGAGACAGCAATGATTGTATTTTGCCCATTAGTTACAATATTAATGCCAGGCCTTCGACGATACACGGACAGGGTGCTGTCAGTAGTCTAATTAGTTCGATGCAATGAATTGAGACAGCGATGATTGTATTTTGCCCATTAGTTACAATATTAATGCCAGGCCTTCGACGATACACGGACAGAGTGCTGTCAGTAGTCTAATTAGTTCGATGCAATGAATTGAGACAGCGATGATTGTATTTTGCCCATTAGTTACAATATTAATGCCAGGCCTTCGACGATACACGGACAGGGTGCTGTCAGTAGTCTAATTAGTTCGATGCAATGAATTGAGACAGCGATGATTGTATTTTGCCCATTAGTTACAATATTAATGCCAGGCCTTCGACGATACACGTACAGGGTGCTGTCAGTAGTCTAATTAGTTCGATGCAATGAATTGAGACAGCGATGATTGTATTTTGTCCATTAGTTACAATATTAATGCCAGGCCTTCGACGATACACGGACAGGGTGCTGTCAGTAGTCTAATTAGTTCGATGCAATGAATTGAGAGAGCGATGATTGTATTTTGTCCATTAGTTACAATATTAATGCCAGGCCTTCGACGATACACGGACAGGGTGCTGTCAATAGTCTAATTAGTTCGATGCAATGAATTGAGACAGCGATGATTGTATTTTGCCCATTAGTTACAATATTAATGCCAGGCCTTCGACGATACACGGACAGAGTGCTGTCAGTAGTCTAATTAGTTCGATGCAATGAATTGAGACAGCGATGATTGTATTTTGCCCATTAGTTACAATATTAATGCCAGGCCTTCGACGATACACGTACAGGGTGCTGTCAGTAGTCTAATTAGTTCGATGCAATGAATTGAGACAGCGATGATTGTATTTTGTCCATTAGTTACAATATTAATGCCAGGCCTTCGACGATACACGGACAGGGTACTGTCAATAGTCTAATTAGTTCGATGCAATGAATTGAGACAGCGATGATTGTATTTTGCCCATTAGTTACAATATTAATGCCAGGCCTTCGACGATACACGGACAGGGTACTGTCAGTAGTCTAATTAGTTCGATGCAATGAATTGAGACAGCGATGATTGTATTTTGCCCATTAGTTACAATATTAATGCCAGGCCTTCGACGATACACGGACAGGGTACTGCCAGTAGTCTAATTAGTTCGATGCAATGAATTGAGACAGCGATGATTGTATGTTGCCCATTAGTTACAATATTAATGCCAGGCCTTCGACGATACACGGACAGGGTGCTGTCAATAGTCTAATTAGTTCGATGCAATGAATTGAGACAGCGATGATTGTATTTTGCCCATTAGTTACAATATTAATGCCAGGCCTTCGTCGATACACGGACAGGGTACTGTCAATAGTCTAATTAGTTCGATGCAATGAATTGAGACAGCGATGATTGTATTTTGCCCATTAGTTACAATATTAATGCCAGGCCTTCGACGATACACGGACAGGGTACTGTCAGTAGTCTAATTAGTTCGATGCAATGAATTGAGACAGCGATGATTGTATTTTGCCCATTAGTTACAATATTAATGCCAGGCCTTCGACGATACACGGGCAGGGTACTGTCAGTAGTCTAATTAGTTCGATGCAATGAATTGAGACAGCGATGATTGTATTTTGCCCATTAGTTACAATATTAATGCCAGGCCTTCGACGATACACGGACAAGGTACTGTCAATAGTCTAATTAGTTCGATGCAATGAATTGAGACAGCGATGATTGTATTTTGCCCATTAGTTACAATATTAATGCCAGGCCTTCGACGATACTCGGACAGGGTACTGTCAATAGTCTAATTAGTTCGATGCAATGAATTGAGACAGCGATGATTGTATTTTGTCCATTAGTTACAATATTAATGCCAGGCCTTCGACGATACACGGACAGGGTACTGTCAGTAGTCTAATTAGTTCGATGCAATGAATTGAGACAGCGATGATTGTATTTTGCCCATTAGTTACAATATTAATGCCAGGCCTTCGACGATACACGGACAGGGTACTGTCAATAGTCTAATTAGTTCGATGCAATGAATTGAGACAGCGATGATTGTATTTTGTCCATTAGTTACAATATTAATGCCAGGCCTTCGACGATACACGGACAGGGTACTGTCAATAGTCTAATTAGTTCGATGCAATGAATTGAGACAGCGATGATTGTATGTTGCCCATTAGTTACAATATTAATGCCAGGCCTTCGACGATACACGGACAGGGTACTGTCAATAGTCTAATTAGTTCGATGCAATGAATTGAGACAGCGATGATTGTATTCTGCCCATTAGTTACAATATTAATGCCAGGCCTTCGACGATACACGGACAGGGTGCTGTCAGTAGTCTAATTAGTTCGATGCAATGAATTGAGACAGCGATGATTGTATTTTTTCCATTAGTTACAATATTAATGCCAGGCCTTCGACGATACACGGACAGGGTGCTGTCAGTAGTCTAATTAGTTCGATGCAATGAATTGAGACCGCGATGATTGTATTTTGTCCATTAGTTACAATATTAATGCCAGGCCTTCGACGATACACGGACAGGGTACTGTCAATAGTCTAATTAGTTCGATGCAATGAATTGAGACAGCGATGGTTGTATTTTGCCCATTAGTTACAATATTAATGCCAGGCCTTCGACGATACACGGAGAGGGTGCTGTCAGTAGTCTAATTAGTTCGATGCAATGAATTGAGACAGCGATGACTGTATTTTGCCCATTAGTTACAATATTAATGCCAGGACGTCGACGATACACGGTCAGGATGCTGTCAATAGTCTAATTAGTTCGATGCAATGAATTGAGACAGCGATGATTGTATTTTGCCCATTAGTTACAATATTAATGCCAGGCCTTCGACGATACACGGACAGGGTGCTGTCAGTAGTCTAATTAGTTCGATGCAATGAATTGAGACAGCGATGATTGTATTTTGTCCATTAGTTACAATATTAATGCCAGGCCTTCGACGATACACGGACAGGGTACTGTCAATAGTCTAATTAGTTCGATGCAATGAATTGAGACAGCGATGATTGTATTTTGCCCATTAGTTACAATATTAATGCCAGGCCTTCGACGATACACGGAGAGGGTGCTGTCAGTAGTCTAATTAGTTCGATGCAATGAATTGAGACAGCGATGATTGTATTTTGCCCATTAGTTACAATATTAATGCCAGGCCTTCGACGATACACGGACAGGGTACTGTCAATAGTCTAATTAGTTCGATGCAATGAATTGAGACAGCGATGATTGTATTTTGCCCATTAGTTACAATATTAATGCCAGGCCTTCGACGATACACGGACAGGGTGCTGTCAATAGTCTAATTAGATCGATGCAATGAATTGAGACAGCGATGATTGTATTTTGCCCATTAGTTACAATATTAATGCCAGGCCTTCGACGATACACGGACAGGGTGCTGTCAGTAGTCTAATTAGTTCGATGCAATGAATTGAGACAGCGATGATTGTATTTTGCCCATTAGTTACAATATTAATGCCAGGCCTTCGACGATACACGGACAGGGTGCTGTCAGTAGTCTAATTAGTTCGATGCAATGAATTGAGACAGCGATGATTGCATTTTGCCCATTAGTTACAATATTAATGCCAGGCCTTCGACGATACACGGACAGAGTGCTGTCAGTAGTCTAATTAGTTCGATGCAATGAATTGAGACAGCGATGATTGTATTTTGCCCATTAGTTACAATATTAATCCCAGGCCTTCGACGATACACGGACAGGGTGCTGTCAGTAGTCTAATTAGTTCGATGCAATGAATTGAGACAGCGATGATTGTATTTTGCCCATTAGTTACAATATTAATGCCAGGCCTTCGACGACACACGGACAGGGTGCTGTCAGTAGTCTAATTAATTCGATGCAATGAATTGAGACAGCGATGATTGTATTTTGCCCATTACTTACAATATTAATGCCAGGCCTTCGACGATACACGTACAGGGTGCTGTCAGTAGTCTAATTAGTTCGATGCAATGAATTGAGACTGCGATGATTGTATTTTGTCCATTAGTTACAATATTAATGCCAGGCCTTCGACGATACACGGACAGGGTGCTGTCAGTAGTCTAATTAGTTCGATGCAATGAATTGAGAGAGCGATGATTGTATTTTGTCCATTAGTTACAATATTAATGCCAGGCCTTCGACGATACACGGACAGGGTGCTGTCAATAGTCTAATTAGTTCGATGCAATGAATTGAGACAGCGATGATTGTATTTTGCCCATTAGTTACAATATTAATGCCAGGCCTTCGACGATACACGGACAGGGTGCTGTCAGTAGTCTAATTAGTTCGATGCAATGAATTGAGACAGCGATGATTGTATTTTGTCCATTAGTTACAATATTAATGCCAGGCCTTCGACGATACACGGACAGGGTGCTGTCAGTAGTCTAATTAGTTCGATGCAATGAATTGAGACAGCGATGATTGTATTTTGCCCATTAGTTACAATAATAATGCCAGGCCTTCGACGATACACGGACAGGGTGCTGTCAGTAGTCTAATTAGTTCGATGCAATGAATTGAGACAGCGATGATTGTATTTTGCCCATTAGTTACAATATTAATGCCAGGCCTTCGACGATACACGGACAGGCTGCTGTCAGTAGTCTAATTAGTTCGATGCAATGAATTGAGACAGCGATGATTGTATTTTGCCCATTAGTTACAATATTAATGCCAGGCCTTCGACGATACACGGACAGGGTGCTGTCAGTAGTCTAATTAATTCGATGCAATGAATTGAGACAGCGATGATTGTATTTTGCCCATTACTTACAATATTAATGCCAGGCCTTCGACGATACACGTACAGGGTACTGTCAGTAGTCTAATTAGTACGATGCAATGAATTGAGACAGCGATGATTGTATTTTGTCCATTAGTTACAATATTAATGCCAGGCCTTCGACGATACACGGACAGGGTGCTGTCAGTAGTCTAATTAGTTCGATGCAATGAATTGAGAGAGCGATGATTGTATTTTGTCCATTAGTTACAATATTAATGCCAGGCCTTCGACGATACACGGACAGGGTGCTGTCAATAGTCTAATTAGTTCGATGCAATGAATTGAGACAGCGATGATTGTATTTTGCCCATTAGTTACAATATTAATGCCAGGCCTTCGACGATACACGGACAGGGTGCTGTCAGTAGTCTAATTAGTTCGATGCAATGAATTGAGACAGCGATGATTGTATTTTGCCCATTAGTTACAATATTAATGCCAGGCCTTCGACGATACACGGACAGGGTGCTGTCAGTAGTCTAATTAGTTCGATGCAATGAATTGAGACAGCGATGATTGTATTTTGTCCATTAGTTACAATATTAATGCCAGGCCTTCGACGATACACGGACAGGGTACTGTCAGTAGTCTAATTAGTTCGATGCAATGAATTGAGACAGCGATGATTGTATTTTGCCCATTAGTTACAATATTAATGCCAGGCCTTCGACGATACACGGAGAGGGTGCTGTCAGTAGTCTAATTAGTTCGATGCAATGAATTGAGACAGCGATGACTGTATTTTGCCCATTAGTTACAATATTAATGCCAGGCCTTCGACGATACACGGACAGGGTACTGTCAATAGTCTAATTAGTTCGATGCAATGAATTGAGACAGCGATGATTGTATTTTGCCCATTAGTTACAATATTAATGCCAGGCCTTCGACGATACACGGAGAGGGTGCTGTCAGTAGTCTAATTAGTTCGATGCAATGAATTGAGACAGCGATGATTGTATTTTGCCCATTAGTTACAATATTAATGCCAGGCCTTCGACGATACACGGACAGGGTACTGTCAATAGTCTAATTAGTTCGATGCAATGAATTGAGACAGCGATGATTGTATTTTGCCCATTAGTTACAATATTAATGCCAGGCCTTCGACGATACACGGACAGGGTGCTGTCAATAGTCTAATTAGATCGATGCAATGAATTGAGACAGCGATGATTGTATTTTGCCCATTAGTTACAATATTAATGCCAGGCCTTCGACGATACACGGACAGGGTGCTGTCAGTAGTCTAATTAGTTCGATGCAATGAATTGAGACAGCGATGATTGTATTTTGCCCATTAGTTACAATATTAATGCCAGGCCTTCGACGATACACGGACAGGGTGCTGTCAGTAGTCTAATTAGTTCGATGCAATGAATTGAGACAGCGATGATTGCATTTTGCCCATTAGTTACAATATTAATGCCAGGCCTTCGACGATACACGGACAGAGTGCTGTCAGTAGTCTAATTAGTTCGATGCAATGAATTGAGACAGCGATGATTGTATTTTGCCCATTAGTTACAATATTAATCCCAGGCCTTCGACGATACACGGACAGGGTGCTGTCAGTAGTCTAATTAGTTCGATGCAATGAATTGAGACAGCGATGATTGTATTTTGCCCATTAGTTACAATATTAATGCCAGGCCTTCGACGACACACGGACAGGGTGCTGTCAGTAGTCTAATTATTTCGATGCAATGAATTGAGACAGCGATGATTGTATTTTGCCCATTACTTACAATATTAATGCCAGGCCTTCGACGATACACGTACAGGGTGCTGTCAGTAGTCTAATTAGTTCGATGCAATGAATTGAGACTGCGATGATTGTATTTTGTCCATTAGTTACAATATTAATGCCAGGCCTTCGACGATACACGGACAGGGTGCTGTCAGTAGTCTAATTAGTTCGATGCAATGAATTGAGAGAGCGATGATTGTATTTTGTCCATTAGTTACAATATTAATGCCAGGCCTTCGACGATACACGGAAAGGGTGCTGTCAATAGTCTAATTAGTTCGATGCAATGAATTGAGACAGCGATGATTGTATTTTGCCCATTAGTTACAATATTAATGCCAGGCCTTCGACGATACACGGACAGGGTGCTGTCAGTAGTCTAATTAGTTCGATGCAATGAATTGAGACAGCGATGATTGTATTTTGTCCATTAGTTACAATATTAATGCCAGGCCTTCGACGATACACGGACAGGGTGCTGTCAGTAGTCTAATTAGTTCGATGCAATGAATTGAGACAGCGATGATTGTATTTTGCCCATTAGTTACAATAATAATGCCAGGCCTTCGACGATACACGGACAGGGTGCTGTCAGTAGTCTAATTAGTTCGATGCAATGAATTGAGACAGCGATGATTGTATTTTGCCCATTAGTTACAATATTAATGCCAGGCCTTCGACGATACACGGACAGAGTGCTGTCAGTAGTCTAATTAGTTCGATGCAATGAATTGAGACAGCGATGATTGTATTTTGCCCATTAGTTACAATATTAATGCCAGGCCTTCGACGATACACGGACAGGGTGCTGTCAGTAGTCTAATTAATTCGATGCAATGAATTGAGACAGCGATGATTGTATTTTGCCCATTACTTACAATATTAATGCCAGGCCTTCGACGATACACGTACAGGGTGCTGTCAGTAGTCTAATTAGTACGATGCAATGAATTGAGACAGCGATGATTGTATTTTGTCCATTAGTTACAATATTAATGCCAGGCCTTCGACGATACACGGACAGGGTGCTGTCAGTAGTCTAATTAGTTCGATGCAATGAATTGAGAGAGCGATGATTGTATTTTGTCCATTAGTTACAATATTAATGCCAGGCCTTCGACGATACACGGACAGGGTGCTGTCAATAGTCTAATTAGTTCGATGCAATGAATTGAGACAGCGATGATTGTATTTTGCCCATTAGTTACAATATTAATGCCAGGCCTTCGACGATACACGGACAGGGTGCTGTCAGTAGTCTAATTAGTTCGATGCAATGAATTGAGACAGCGATGATTGTATTTTGTCCATTAGTTACAATATTAATGCCAGGCCTTCGACGATACACGGACAGGGTGCTGTCAGTAGTCTAATTAGTTCGATGCAATGAATTGAGACAGCGATGATTGTATTTTGCCCATTAGTTACAATATTAATGCCAGGCCTTCGACGATACACGGACAGGGTACTGTCAGTAGTCTAATTAGTTCGATGCAATGAATTGAGACAGCGATGATTGTATTTTGTCCATTAGTTACAATATTAATGCCAGGCCTTCGACGATACACGGACAGGGTACTGTCAGTAGTCTAATTAGTTCGATGCAATGAATTGAGACAGCGATGATTGTATGTTGCCCATTAGTTACAATATTAATGCCAGGCCTTCGACGATACACGGACAGGGTACTGTCAGTAGTCTAATTAGTTCGATGCAATGAATTGAGACAGCGATGATTGTATTTTGTCCATTAGTTACAATATTAATGCCAGGCCTTCGACGATACACGGACAGGGTACTGTCAGTAGTCTAATTAGTTCGATGCAATGAATTGAGACAGCGATGATTGTATTTTGTCCATTAGTTACAATATTAATGCCAGGCCTTCGACGATACACGGACAGGGTGCTGTCAGTAGTCTAATTAGTTCGATGCAATGAATTGAGACAGCGATGATTGTTGATACCCTTGAGCAGCCACAAAGGGAACAAAAAGAGATTCGAGACGCTACACCTCAGATAAAATCCTGATGCGTAGGTGTAAAACATGTCATGTATATTGTGGATGATTTAGGTAAATAAATCTACCATAGGGTAGAGAGGAAAGACCAATTGTATTTCTGACAGACTGGGGTTTTATTTTTCAGAAATACTCTTTGCGGGTTTATAGAGGTTTTTGTTCGACCATTTACTCGTTGGAGGCTACGGTAATGGTTAGTAAATTGAATCTTTCATTACAAAACTTAGCAATTATCAACCATTGGGTTCTATATGAAATAATGTATTACTTTTCCAACAATTTTAAACAATTAATTAACTAAAAAAGGTAGATATTGGGTGATAGATATTACACACACACAAAACACACACACACACACACACACACACACACACACACACACACACACACACACACACATACACACACACACAGACAGACACACAGACACACAGACACACAGACACAGGCACACACACACACACACACACACACAGATACACAGACACAGACACACACACACACACAAACTCTCTCTTTCTCTTTCAAACACACAAACGAATATATATATATATATATATATATATATATATATATATATTATTCTAAACCATAAGGCTCTTAACAAAGCTAATAAAGCATTACTACGTGTATGTACCTGTTTTTTTATATCTTGGCCTTGCTCTCTTTAATTCGGGGTGGGTATATTTTTACCCCAATGATTCACTAACATTTAAGAGCCTTATCGGGTGGTTTCGCCCTGACACAGTAGCAACGGATGCTTAAGTAATGGAGTGTACACGTATTTAGGGGAAATGCGTATAAATGTGAGCAGTGTGAATAAAATAATTGCATTTCTTGTGATATTTTAGATTTAGTCTATCATAAATTTTTTTTTCTGAAAATGAAGTATAAAATTTCTATAGAATTATTTTGTTTTCCTTTAGACAAAGCACACTGGCTCGGCTACAGGCACGCATCCTGCACACGGCACCGTATTCACATTAAAAACCTAAAATTCACCAATATATTACAAGACTGACAGGTTCCACTTCATCGTGTTCAGTGATTAGGTTGGCAACACTGGCTGACAACCAGACAGAATAAATCCCAACGTTTTCAATAACTTAAACGATATAATGTCGCTACAAAATATTGAAAAATGCGCGCATGCGTGGTGCATTATAGGGCTAATCACTGAGTCGTCTGCTCTCAGTCTCGGTGGAAACACGTTGGCAGAACGTTGTGTCACAGATCCGTGAATGTGTATGTGTGTTATCTGAGGGCTGATTCCCCTCCTACTGATAAGGTAAGACATCCATATTATAGAAATGTATTGTTGTTCTCAGCCAATGGCGTGTATCTCATTAACAAAACACTTGTCTATATAATAGTTGTTTGCTGTAACACATACATAAGAGATACGTATTTATATATCTTATCAAAATAATTAAAAAAACATAGTTTGCATTTAACTACAAAAATATTTGACAGCTGGCAGAAAATACTTTCAGAAGATTTTTTAACGTTGATCCAAAGTAGTAAAGTGTTGTTTTAAATATGTCTTAGGATTAGAAATTCCTATAGAAATAACCAGTTCCTTTTCTTGAAGTTTGTATCTACAAAATGAGTATTATTGTGTTGATTAGTTAAACGTGAACATAGCTGTGTGTTTGCCGAGAAATAACTGCTTTCAGTGCAACTGAACTACAATAAAGTTGTGTTTAGAAGAATATTTTACCCGTTTGAACCGACACGTTTAGCTTTATGTTTACCCTTATAGAAACCCGAGTTTTCTGCCTGGCTGTTAGACATCTTCTCGCAAGGCTGACTAGTATATCATTTACAGCGTAAACCTTTATCCTAGAGAGCACATTGTTCTAGTCACTTCGCTTCAATGGTTGCCATGTCTCCTAGTACATTTTGTGGTAATATCTCTTTTCTAGGTAATATACAAAAAGAAAATATTTCTTCTAGGAAATGTATCTTTTCAAAAAGTCATAATAATTTCTTTAGTTTTTAACGTTCTAAGAGTATTCCTCTTTTCTAGAGTGTACTTTAGTACATTTCTATAAACAATGCACCATATTGAATTCCTTCTGTTAGCTCACACACAGAAGGAATATATATATATATATATATATATATATATATATATATATATATATATATATATTTATATTTATATATACATACATATATATGGTTAAATATCATTTTCATAAACAAGAATAGATTTCTTATTTTTCCTGATACCTTTATAATGAAGCATATAAGAGAAGCTTTTCGCTGATTTCGAGTACCAGCATTCAAAAACTTATGAGTAACATACAGTTCCACAACTACATCTTGACTGTTTGAGTCAAGATATATATATAACAAGAAAATTTCATCAAAGGTATACAATATATATATATATATATATATATATATATATATATATATATATATATATATATCTTGTTCAAATTTTCGGTCGTTATTAAAATACTTTCATACTGATCTACTCAAGTTCAAATACATTTTTTTAAAGTAGTAGTGGACGACACTTGTTGTTAATACAGTTTTTCCCAATAATAATTCATTAATTTGTTTTAGTTTTATATGGCAGAAAAACGATCCACAAAAAGGGCTAGGTATGCGCGCACACACACACACGTACACAAACCCGCGCGCGCGCGCACACACACACACACACACACACACGCACATGCACACACACACACACACACACACACACAAATACACATATACACACACACACACACAAACACACATATACACACACACGCACACACACACATACACACACAGACAAAGACACACACACACACACACATACACACACACACACACACATACACGCACACACACACACACACACACACACGCACACACATATACATACAGACAAACACACACACACACACAGAGTCACACACACACATACACACACATACATACGTACACAAAGTTACACACACACGTGCGCAAATGTGTGCAAATGTGAGCGGTGCAAATGAAAATCTTTGGATTATTTGTGATATTCTAGAATTAGTTGACCATACATATATTTCATATACAGTTATGCCATTAATTTCACATTATCAAAGATATAACCCAGCCTCTAATATTAAGCTCTCCTGGAACGTGTAGACAAGGGTATACAGACCCACTAATAGGGGGGTTGCCCTACTTACGGCCTGACTCCCACCGCCGGACCTTTACATGTGCTGTAGCCCACGCAACCTTTACACGCTTCATTTACTTCGGCAGACGTTTATAAAGCCTTGGTAGAAATGCATACAGGCGAAGCTGTCTTCTTCCTCAGGAATCCATTAAAAGGAGTAACTCCATAAAAAGTAACGGCAAATTGGACCACGGCCGCGTTACGAAAGCGACGTAACGAAGATTTCAGAAATAATATACCTTTTGTGAAGAATTTTATCGCTTCCTCCCAATATAAGAGCATGGTACAGCACTATTATAAGGAGATGTGTGTTCGTTATTAAGTTTACGTAGGCTAACTGTAGTGACAACGAATCTGGCTAACGTTGGAGGGAATTAGGGTATGGGAGGCGAAATCTGGCTATCGTATTGTGTGAATCTAGATGTAGGAGAGAAATCTAGCTATCGTTGATCGAAGTTAGCTAACGAAGAATAAATCTGACTAATCTAGCTGGTATAGAGTGATATAGCGAACTTGAGTTTAAACAAGCTATAGGTTATTATAACTAACATGGCGCAATTATAGCTATAGTGGAGCGAATCTAGCTGACGTGAGGCGAATCTAGCTAACATGGGATGAAAGTGAATAATCCAGAGAGAAACGATCTATAATGGGAGCGAATGTAAATATTGTACGGGTTGTTATAACTAACATGGCGTGATTATAGTTATAGTGGAGCGAACCTAGCTTACGTTAGGCGAATCTAGTTAACGTGGGGCGAACCTAGCTAACGTGGGTTGAATGTGATTAATCCAGAATGAATCTATATGGGAGCAAATGTTACTAACGTACGGGTTATTATAACTAACATGGCTTGATTATAGCTATAGTGGAGCGAAACTAGCTGACGTGAGGCGAATCTAGCTAACGTGGGTTGAATGTGAATAATCCAGATTGAATCTATATGGGAGCAAATGTTACTAACGTACGGGTTATTAAAAGTAACATGGCTTGATTATAGCTATAGTGGAGCGAAACTAGCTGACGAGAGGCGAATCTAGCTAACGTGGGTTGAATGTGATTAATCCAGATTGAATATATATGGGAGCAAATGTTACTAACGTACGGGTTATTATAACTAACATGGCTTGATTATAGCTATAGTGGAGCGAATCTAGCTGACGTGAGGCGAATCTAGCTAACATGGGGTGAATGTGAATAATCCAGAGAGAAACGATCTATAATGGGAGCGAATGTAAATATTGTACGGGTTGTTATAAAACATGGCGTGATTATAGTTATAGTGGAGCGAACCTAGCTTACGTTAGGCGAATCTAGTTAACGTGGGGCGAACCTAGCTAACGTGGGTTGAATGTGATTAATCCAGATGGAATCTATATGGAAGCGAATGTTACTAACGTACGGGTTATTATAACTAACATGGCTTGATTATAGCTATAGTGGAGCGAATCTAGCTACGTGGGTTGAATGTGATTAATCCAGATTGAATCTATATGGGAGCGAATGTTACTAACGTACGGGTTATTATAACTAACATGGCTTGATTATAGCTATAGTGGAGAGAATCTAGCTGACGTGAGGCGAATCTAGCTAACATGGGGTGAATGTGAATAATCCAGAGAGAAACGATCTATATGGGAGCAAATGTTACTAACGTACGGGTTATTAAAAGTAACATGGCTTGATTATAGTTATAGTGGAGCGAACCTAGCTTACGTTAAGCGAATCTAGATAACGTGGGGCGAACCTAGCTAACGTTGGTTGAATGTGATTAATCCAGATTCAATCTATATGGGAGCGAATGTTACTAACGTACTGGTTATTATAACTAACATGGCTTGATTATAGCTATAGTCGAGCGAATCTAGCTGACGTGAGGCGAAACTAGCTAACATGGGGTAAATGTGAATAATCCAGAGAGAAAGGATCTATAATGGGAGCGAATGTAAATACTGTACGGGTTGTTTTAACTAACATGGCTTAATTATAGCTATAGTGGAGCGAATCTAGCTGACGTGAGGCGAATCTAGCTAACGTGGGGTGAATGTGATTAATCCAGATTGAATCTATATGGGAGCGAATGCAAATATTGTACGGGTTGTCATAATTAACATGGTGTGATTATAGTTATAGTGGAGCGAACCTAGCTTACGTTAGACGAATCTAGTAACGTGGTGCGAATCTAGCTAACGTGGGGTGAATGTGGTTAATCCAAAGGGAATCTATATAGAGCGAATGTTAACATTGTACGGGTTGTTATAACTAACATTGCGTGATTATAGTTATAGTGGAGCGAACCTAGCTAACGTGGGGCGAATCTAGCTATCGTGGGGCGAACCTAGCTAACGTGGGGTGAATGTGAATTATTCAGAGGGAATCTATATGGGAGCGAATGTAAATATTGTACGGGTTGTTATAACTAACATAGCGTGATGATAGTTATAGTGGAGCTAACCTAGCTTACGTTAGGCGAATCTAGCTACGTGGGGTGAATGTGATTAATCCAGATTGAATCTATAATGGGAGCGAATGTAAATATTGTACGGGTTGTTATAACTAACATGGCGTGATTATAGTTATAGTGGAGCGATCCTAGCTTACGTTAGGCGACTCTAGTTAACGTGGGGCGAACCTAGCTAACGTGGGTTGAATGTGATTAATCCAGATTGAATCTATAATGGGAGCGAATGTAAATATTGTACGGGTTGTTATAGCTAACATGGCGTGATTATAGTTATAGCGGAGCGAACCTACCATACGTTAGGCGAATCTAGCTACGTGGGGTGAATGTGATTAATAGTGATAGAATCTATAATGGGAGCGAATGTAAATATTGTACGGGTTGTTATAACTAACATGGCGTGATTATAGTTATAGTGGAGCGAACCTAACTTACGTTAGGCGACTCTAGTTAACGTGGGGCGAACCTAGCTAATGTGGGGTGAATGTGATTAATAGAGATTGAATCTATAATGGGAGCGAATGTAAATATTGTACGGGTTGTTATAGCTAACATGGCGTGATTATAGTTATAGCGGAGCGAACCTAACTTACGTTAGGCGACTCTAGTTAACGTGGGGTGAACCTAGCTAACGTGGGGTGAATGTGATTAATAGAGATTGAATCTATAATGGGAGCGAATGTAAATATTGTACGGGTTGTTATAACTAACATGGCGTGATTATAGTTATAGTGGAGCGAACCTAACTTACGTTAGGCGACTCTAGTTAACGTGGGGTGAACCTAGCTAACGTGGGGTGAATGTGATTAATAGAGATTGAATCTATAATGGGAGCGAATGTAAATATTGTACGGGTTGTTATAGCTAACATGGCGTGATTATAGTTATAGCGGAGCGAACCTACCTTACGTTAGGCGAATCTAGCTACGTGGGGTGAATGTGATTAATAGTGATTGAATCTATAATGGGAGCGAATTTAAATATTGTACGGGTTGTTATAACTAACATGGCGTGATTATAGTTATAGTGGAGCGAATCTAGCTTACGTTAGGCGAATCTAGTTACGTGGGGTGAATGTGATTAATAGTGATTGAATCTATAATGGGAGCGAATGTAAATATTGTACGGGTTGTTATAACTAACATGGCGTAATTATAGCTATAGTGGAGCGAATCTAGCTTACGTTAGGCGAATCTAGCTACGTGGGGTGAATGTGATTAATAGTGATAGAATCTATAATGGGAGCGAATGTAAATATTGTACGGGTTGTTATAACTAACATGGCGTGATTATAGTTATAGTGGAGCGAACCTAACTTACGTTAGGCGACTCTAGTTAACGTGGGGTGAACCTAGCTAACGTGGGGTGAATGTGATTAATAGAGATTGAATCTATAATGGGAGCGAATGTAAATATTGTACGGGTTGTTATAGCTAACATGGCGTGATTATAGTTATAGCGGAGCGAACCTACCTTACGTTAGGCGAATCTAGCTACGTGGGGTGAATGTGATTAATAGTGATTGAATCTATAATGGGAGCGAATTTAAATATTGTACGGGTTGTTATAACTAACATGGCGTGATTATAGTTATAGTGGAGCGAATCTAGCTTACGTTAGGCGAATCTAGTTACGTGGGGTGAATGTGATTAATAGTGATTGAATCTATAATGGGAGCGAATGTAAATATTGTACGGGTTGTTATAACTAACATGGCGTAATTATAGCTATAGTGGAGCGAATCTAGCTTACGTTAGGCGAATCTAGCTACGTGGGGTGAATGTGATTAATAGTGATAGAATCTATAATGGGAGCGAATGTAAATATTGTACGGGTTGTTATAACTAACATGGCGTGATTATAGTTATAGTGGAGCGAACCTAGCTTACGTTAGGCGATTCTAGTTAAGGTGGGGTGATTGTGATTAATCCAGATTGAATCTATATGTGAGCAAATGTTACTAACGTACGGGTTATTAAAAGTAACATGGCTTGATTATAGCTATAGTGGAGCGAACCTAGCTGACGTGAGGCGAATCTAGCTAACATGGGTTGAATGTGATTAACCCAGATTGAATCTATGTGGGAGCAAATGTTACTAACGTACGGGTTATTAAAAGTAACATGGCTTGATTATAGTTATAGTGGAGCGAATCTAGCTGACGTGAGGCGAATCTATCTAACGAGGGGTGAATCTAGCTAACGTGGGGTGAATGTGAATAATCCATGATTGAATCTATATGGGAGCAAATGTTACTAACATATGGGTTATTAAAAGTAACATGGCTTGATAATTTCTATAGTGGAGCGAATATAGCTAACGTGGGGCGAATCTAGTGACTAGGGATGAATGTGATAAATCCAGAATGAATCTATATGGGAGCGAATGTTACTAACGTACGGGTTATTAAAAGTAACATGTCTTGATAATGTCTATAGTGGAGCGAATATAGCTAACGTGGGGCGAATCTAGTGACTAGGGGTGAATGTGAATAATCCAGATTGAATCTATGTGGGAGCAAATGTTACTAACGTACGGGTTATTAAAAGTAACATGGCTTGATAATGTCTATAGTGGAGCGAATATAGCTAACGTGGGGCGAATCTAGCTAACGTGGGGTGAATGTGATTAATCCAGAATGAATCTATATGGGAGCGAATGTTACTAACGTACGGGTTATTAAAAATAACATGGCTTGAATATAGTTATAGTGGAGCGAACCTAGCAAACGTGGTTCGAATCTAGCTAACATGGGTGAATGTGATTAATCCAGATTGAATCTATGTGGGAGCAAATGTTACTAACGTACGGGTTATTAAAAGTAACATAGCTTGATTATAGTTACAGTAGAGCGAATCTAGCTGACGTGGTTCGAATCTAGCTAACATGGGGTGAATGTGATTAATCCAGATTGAATCTATATGGGAGCAAATGTTACTAACGTACGGGTTATTAAAAGTAACATGGCTTGATTATAGTTATAGTGGAGCGAATCTAGCTGACGTGGGGCGAATCTATCTAACGATGGGGAATCTAGCTAACGTGGGGTGAATGTGAATAATCCAGATTGAATCTATATGGGAGCAAATATTACTAACGTACGGGTTATTAAAAGTAACATGGCGTGATTATAGTTATAGTGGAGCGAATCTAGCTGACGTGGTTCGAATCTAGCTAACATGGGGTGATTGTGATTAATCCAGATTGAATCTATATGGGAGCAAATGTTACTAACGTACGGGTTATTAAAAGTAACATGGCTTGAATATAGTTATAGTGGAGCGAATCTAGCTGACGTGGTTCGAATCTAGCTAACATGGGGTGATTGTGATTAATCCAGATTGAATCTATATGGGAGCAAATGTTACTAACGTACGGGTTATTAATAGTAACATGGCTTGATTATAGTTATAGTGGAGCGAATCTAGCTGACGTGGTTCGAATCTAGCTAACATGGGGTGAATGTGATTAATCCAGATTGAATCTATATGGGAGCAAATGTTACTAACGTACGGGTTATTAATAGTAACATGGCATGATTATAGTTATAGTGGAGCGAATCTAGCTGACGTGGGGCGAATCTATCTAACGATGGGGAATCTAGCTAACGTGGGGTGAATGTGAATAATCCAGATTGAATCTATATGGGAGTAAATATTACTAACGTACGGGTTATTAAAAGTAACATGGCTTGATTATAGTTATAGTGGAGCGAATCTAGCTGACGTGGGGCGAATCTAGCTAACATGGGGTGAATGTGATTAATCCAGATTGAATCTATATGGGAGCAAATGTTACTAACGTACGGGTTATTAATAGTAACATGGCTTGATTATAGTTATAGTGGAGCGAATCTAGCTGACGTGGTTCGAATCTAGCTAACATGGGGTGAATGTGATTAATCCAGATTGAATCTATATGGGAGCAAATGTTACTAACGTACGGGTTATTAATAGTAACATGGCTTGATTATAGTTATAGTGGAGCGAATCTAGCTGACGTAGGGCGAATCTATCTAACGATGGGGAATCTAGCTAACGTGGGGTGAATGTGAATAATCCAGATTGAATCTATATGGGAGCAAATATTACTAACGTACGGGTTATTAAAAGTAACATGGCTTGATTATAGTTATAGTCGAGCGAACCTAGCAAACGTGGTTCGAATCTAGCTAACATGGGGTGAATGTCATTAATCCAGATTGAATCTATATGGGAGCAAATGTTACTAACGTACGGGTTATTAAAAGTAACATGGCTTGAATATAGTTATAGTCGAGCGAACCTAGCAAACGTGGTTCGAATCTAGCTAACATGGGGTGAATGTGATTAATCCAGATTGAATCTATATGGGAGCAAATGTTACTAACGTACGGGTTATTAAAAGTAACATGGCTTGAATATAGTTATAGTCGAGCGAACCTAGAAAACGTGGTTCGAATCTAGCTAACATGGGGTGAATGTGATTAATCCAGATTGAATCTATATGGGAGCAAATGTTACTAACGTACGGGTTATTAATAGTAACATGGCTTGAATATAGTTATAGTCGAGCGAACCTAGCAAACGTGGTTCGAATCTAGCTAACATGGGGTGAATGTGATTAATCCAGATTGAATCTATATGGGAGCAAATGTTACTAACGTACGGGTTATTAATAGTAACATGGCTTGAATATAGTTATAGTCGAGCGAATCTAGCTAACGTGGGGCGAATCTAGCTAACATGGGGTGAATGTGATTAATCCAGATTGAATCTATATGGGAGCAAATGTTACTAACGTACGGGTTATTAAAAGTAACATGGCTTGAATATAGTTATAGTCGAGCGAACCTAGCAAACGTGGTTCGAATCTAGCTAACATGGGGTGAATGTGATTAATCCAGATTGAATCTATATGGGAGCAAATGTTACTAACGTACGGGTTATTAATAGTAACATGGCTTGAATATAGTTATAGTGGAGCGAATCTAGCTGACGTGGGGCGAATCTATCTAACGATGGGGAATCTAGCTAACGTGGGGTGAATGTGATTAATCCAGATTGAATCTATATGGGAGCAAATGTTACTAACGTACGGGTTATTAAAAGTAACATGGCTTGATTATAGTTATAGTGGAGCGAATCTAGTTGACGTGGGGCGAATCTAGCTTACGTGGGGTGAATGTGATTAATCCAGAATGAATCTATATGCGAGCAAATGTTACTAACTTGCGGGTTATTAAAAGTAACATGGCTTGAATATAGTTATAGTGGAGCGAACCTAGCAAACGTGGTTCGAATCTAGCTAACATGGGGTGAATGTGATTAATCCAGATTGAATCTATATGGGAGCAAATATTACTAACGTACGGGTTATTAAAAGTAACATGGCTTGAATATAGTTATAGTGGAGCGAACCTAGCAAACGTGGTTCGAATCTAGCTAACATGGGGTGAATGTGATTAATCCAGATCGAATCTATATGGGAGCAAATGTTACTAACGTACGGGTTATTAAAAGTAACATGGCGTGATTATAGTTATAGTGGAGCGAATCTAGCTGACGTGAGGCGAATCTAGTTAACGTGGGGCGAATCGAGCTTACGTGGGGTGAATGTGATTAATCCAGAATGAATCTATATGTGAGCGAATGTTACTAACGTGCGGGTTATTAAAAGTAACATGGCGTGATTATAGTTATAGTTGAGCGAATCTAGCAAACGAGGTTCTAATCTAGCTAACATGGGTCGAATGTGATTAATCCAGATTGAATATATATGGGAGCAAATGTTACTAGCGTACGGTTTATTAAAAGTAACATGGGTTGATTATAGCTATAGTGGAGCGAATCTAGCTGATGTGAGGCGAATCTATCTAACGAGGGGTGAATCTAGCTAACATGGATCGAATGTGATTAATCCAGATTGAATCTATATGGGAGCAAATATTACTAACGTACGGGTTATTAAAAGTAACATGGCTTGAATATAGTTATAGTGGAGCGAACCTAGCAAACGAGGTTCTAATCTAGCTAACATGGGTCGAATGTGATTAATCCAGATTGAATATATATGGGAGCAAATGTTACTAACGTACGGTTTATTAAAAGTAACATGGCTTGATTATAGCTATAGTGGAGCGAATCTAGCTGATGTGAGGCGAATCTATCTAACGAGGGGTGAATCTAGCTAACGTGGGGTGGATGTGATTAATCCAGATTGAATCTATATGGGAGCAAATGTTACTAACGTACGGGTTATTAAAAGTAACATGGCTTGATTATAGTTATAGTGGAGCGAATCTAGTTGACGTGGGGCGAATCTAGCTTACGTGGGGTGAATGTGATTAATCCAGAATGAATCTATATGCGAGCAAATGTTACTAACTTGCGGGTTATTAAAAGTAACATGGCTTGAATATAGTTATAGTGGAGCGAACCTAGCAAACGTGGTTCGAATCTAGCTAACATGGGGTGAATGTGATTAATCCAGATTGAATCTATATGGGAGCAAATATTACTAACGTACGGGTTATTAAAAGTAACATGGCGTGATTATAGTTATAGTGGAGCGAATCTAGCTGATGAGGCGAATCTAGTTAACGTGGGGCGAATCTAGCTTACGTGGGGTGAATGTGATTAATCCAGAATGAATCTATATGTGAGCGAATGTTACTAACGTGCGGGTTATTAAAAGTAACATGGCGTGATTATAGTTATAGTTGAGCGAATCTAGCAAACGAGGTTCTAATCTAGCTAACATGGGTCGAATGTGATTAATCCAGATTGAATCTATATGGGAGCAAATGTTACTAACGTACGGGTTATTAAAAGTAACATGGCGTGATTATAGTTATAGTGGAGCGAATCTAGCTGACGTGAGGCGAATCTAGTTAACGTGGGGCGAATCTAGCTTACGTGGGGTGAATGTGATTAATCCAGAATGAATCTATATGTGAGCGAATGTTACTAACGTGCGGGTTATTAAAAGTAACATGGCGTGATTATAGTTATAGTTGAGCGAATCTAGCAAACGAGGTTCTAATCTAGCTAACATGGGTCGAATGTGATTAATCCAGATTGAATATATATGGGAGCAAATGTTACTAACGTACGGTTTATTAAAAGTAACATGGGTTGATTATAGCTATAGTGGAGCGAATCTAGCTGATGTGAGGCGAATCTATCTAACGAGGGGTGAATCTAGCTAACATGGATCGAATGTGATTAATCCAGATTGAATCTATATGGGAGCAAATATTACTAACGTACGGGTTATTAAAAGTAACATGGCTTGAATATAGTTATAGTGGAGCGAACCTAGCAAACGAGGTTCTAATCTAGCTAACATGGGTCGAATGTGATTAATCCAGATTGAATCTATATGGGAGCAAATGTTACTAACGTACGGGTTATTAAAAGTAACATGGCTTGATTATAGTTATAGTGGAGCGAATCTAGTTGACGTGGGGCGAATCTAGCTTACGTGGGGTGAATGTGAATAATCCAGATTGAATCTATATGGGAGCAAATATTACTAACGTACGGGTTATTAAAAGTAACATGGCTTGATTATAGTTATAGTCGAGCGAACCTAGCAAACGTGGTTCGAATCTAGCTAACATGGGGTGAATGTGATTAATCCAGATTGAATCTATATGGGAGCAAATGTTACTAACGTACGGGTTATTAAAAGTAACATGGCTTGAATATAGTTATAGTCGAGCGAACCTAGCAAACGTGGTTCGAATCTAGCTAACATGGGGTGAATGTGATTAATCCAGATTGAATCTATATGGGAGCAAATGTTACTAACGTACGGGTTATTAAAAGTAACATGGCTTGAATATAGTTATAGTCGAGCGAACCTAGAAAACGTGGTTCGAATCTAGCTAACATGGGGTGAATGTGATTAATCCAGATTGAATCTATATGGGAGCAAATGTTACTAACGTACGGGTTATTAATAGTAACATGGCTTGAATATAGTTATAGTCGAGCGAACCTAGCAAACGTGGTTCGAATCTAGCTAACATGGGGTGAATGTGATTAATCCAGATTGAATCTATATGGGAGCAAATGTTACTAACGTACGGGTTATTAATAGTAACATGGCTTGAATATAGTTATAGTCGAGCGAATCTAGCTAACGTGGGGCGAATCTAGCTAACATGGGGTGAATGTGATTAATCCAGATTGAATCTATATGGGAGCAAATGTTACTAACGTACGGGTTATTAAAAGTAACATGGCTTGAATATAGTTATAGTCGAGCGAACCTAGCAAACGTGGTTCGAATCTAGCTAACATGGGGTGAATGTGATTAATCCAGATTGAATCTATATGGGAGCAAATGTTACTAACGTACGGGTTATTAATAGTAACATGGCTTGAATATAGTTATAGTGGAGCGAATCTAGCTGACGTGGGGCGAATCTATCTAACGATGGGGAATCTAGCTAACGTGGGGTGAATGTGATTAATCCAGATTGAATCTATATGGGAGCAAATGTTACTAACGTACGGGTTATTAAAAGTAACATGGCTTGATTATAGTTATAGTGGAGCGAATCTAGTTGACGTGGGGCGAATCTAGCTTACGTGGGGTGAATGTGATTAATCCAGAATGAATCTATATGCGAGCAAATGTTACTAACTTGCGGGTTATTAAAAGTAACATGGCTTGAATATAGTTATAGTGGAGCGAACCTAGCAAACGTGGTTCGAATCTAGCTAACATGGGGTGAATGTGATTAATCCAGATTGAATCTATATGGGAGCAAATATTACTAACGTACGGGTTATTAAAAGTAACATGGCTTGAATATAGTTATAGTGGAGCGAACCTAGCAAACGTGGTTCGAATCTAGCTAACATGGGGTGAATGTGATTAATCCAGATCGAATCTATATGGGAGCAAATGTTACTAACGTACGGGTTATTAAAAGTAACATGGCGTGATTATAGTTATAGTGGAGCGAATCTAGCTGACGTGAGGCGAATCTAGTTAACGTGGGGCGAATCGAGCTTACGTGGGGTGAATGTGATTAATCCAGAATGAATCTATATGTGAGCGAATGTTACTAACGTGCGGGTTATTAAAAGTAACATGGCGTGATTATAGTTATAGTTGAGCGAATCTAGCAAACGAGGTTCTAATCTAGCTAACATGGGTCGAATGTGATTAATCCAGATTGAATATATATGGGAGCAAATGTTACTAGCGTACGGTTTATTAAAAGTAACATGGGTTGATTATAGCTATAGTGGAGCGAATCTAGCTGATGTGAGGCGAATCTATCTAACGAGGGGTGAATCTAGCTAACATGGATCGAATGTGATTAATCCAGATTGAATCTATATGGGAGCAAATATTACTAACGTACGGGTTATTAAAAGTAACATGGCTTGAATATAGTTATAGTGGAGCGAACCTAGCAAACGAGGTTCTAATCTAGCTAACATGGGTCGAATGTGATTAATCCAGATTGAATATATATGGGAGCAAATGTTACTAACGTACGGTTTATTAAAAGTAACATGGCTTGATTATAGCTATAGTGGAGCGAATCTAGCTGATGTGAGGCGAATCTATCTAACGAGGGGTGAATCTAGCTAACGTGGGGTGGATGTGATTAATCCAGATTGAATCTATATGGGAGCAAATGTTACTAACGTACGGGTTATTAAAAGTAACATGGCTTGATTATAGTTATAGTGGAGCGAATCTAGTTGACGTGGGGCGAATCTAGCTTACGTGGGGTGAATGTGATTAATCCAGAATGAATCTATATGCGAGCAAATGTTACTAACTTGCGGGTTATTAAAAGTAACATGGCTTGAATATAGTTATAGTGGAGCGAACCTAGCAAACGTGGTTCGAATCTAGCTAACATGGGGTGAATGTGATTAATCCAGATTGAATCTATATGGGAGCAAATATTACTAACGTACGGGTTATTAAAAGTAACATGGCGTGATTATAGTTATAGTGGAGCGAATCTAGCTGACGTGAGGCGAATCTAGTTAACGTGGGGCGAATCTAGCTTACGTGGGGTGAATGTGATTAATCCAGAATGAATCTATATGTGAGCGAATGTTACTAACGTGCGGGTTATTAAAAGTAACATGGCGTGATTATAGTTATAGTTGAGCGAATCTAGCAAACGAGGTTCTAATCTAGCTAACATGGGTCGAATGTGATTAATCCAGATTGAATCTATATGGGAGCAAATGTTACTAACGTACGGGTTATTAAAAGTAACATGGCGTGATTATAGTTATAGTGGAGCGAATCTAGCTGACGTGAGGCGAATCTAGTTAACGTGGGGCGAATCTAGCTTACGTGGGGTGAATGTGATTAATCCAGAATGAATCTATATGTGAGCGAATGTTACTAACGTGCGGGTTATTAAAAGTAACATGGCGTGATTATAGTTATAGTTGAGCGAATCTAGCAAACGAGGTTCTAATCTAGCTAACATGGGTCGAATGTGATTAATCCAGATTGAATATATATGGGAGCAAATGTTACTAACGTACGGTTTATTAAAAGTAACATGGGTTGATTATAGCTATAGTGGAGCGAATCTAGCTGATGTGAGGCGAATCTATCTAACGAGGGGTGAATCTAGCTAACATGGATCGAATGTGATTAATCCAGATTGAATCTATATGGGAGCAAATATTACTAACGTACGGGTTATTAAAAGTAACATGGCTTGAATATAGTTATAGTGGAGCGAACCTAGCAAACGAGGTTCTAATCTAGCTAACATGGGTCGAATGTGATTAATCCAGATTGAATCTATATGGGAGCAAATGTTACTAACGTACGGGTTATTAAAAGTAACATGGCTTGATTATAGTTATAGTGGAGCGAATCTAGTTGACGTGGGGCGAATCTAGCTTACGTGGGGTGAATGTGATTAATCCAGAATGAATCTATATGCGAGCAAATGTTACTAACTTGCGGGTTATTAAAAGTAACATGGCTTGAATATAGTTATAGTGGAGCGAAAATAGCAAACGTGGTTCGAATCTAGCTAACATGGGGTGAATGTGATTAATCCAGATTGAATCTATATGGGAGCAAATATTACTAACGTACGGGTTATTAAAAGTAACATGGCTTGAATATAGTTATAGTGGAGCGAACCTAGCAAACGTGGTTCGAATCTAGCTAACGTGGGGCGAATCTAGCTAACATGGGGTGAATGTGATTAATCCAGATCGAATCTATATGGGAGCAAATGTTACTAACGTACGGGTTATTAAAAGTAACATGGCGTGATTATAGTTATAGTGGAGCGAATCTAGCTGACGTGAGGCGAATCTAGTTAACGTGGGGCGAATCTAGCTTACGTAAGGTGAATGTGATTAATCCAGAATGAATCTATATGTGAGCGAATGTTACTAACGTGCGGGTTATTAAAAGTAACATGGCGTGATTATAGTTATAGTTGAGCGAATCTAGCTGACGTGAGGCGAATCTATCTAACGAAGGGTGAATCTAGCTAACGTGGGGCGAATCTAGCTAACGTGGGGTGAATGTGATTAATCCAGATTGAATGTATATGGGAGCGAATGTTACTAACGTACGGGTTATTATAACTAACATGGCGTGATTATAGTTATGGTGAAGTGAACCTAGCTTATGTTAGGCGAATCTAGCTAACGTGGAATGAATCTAGCTAATGTGGGGCAAATCTAGCTTTTCTGAGATAAATGTAGCTAACATGGAGAAAATCTAGCTAGCGTACAGTGAATCTAGTAAGTGTAGGGCGAATGAAGCTAACGTAGAGACAATAAATATAACGTGGGGCGATTCTAGTCAACGTGGAACAAATCTAGCTAGCGTGGGGTGAATCTAGCTAATGTGGGGCAAATCTAGCTTTTCTGAGATAAATGTAGCTAACATGGAGAAAATCTAGGTAGCGTACAGTGAATCTAGTAAGTGTAGGGCGAATGAAGCTAACGTAGAGACAATAAATATAACGTGGGGCGATTCTAGTCAACGTGGAACAAATCTAGCTAGCGTGGGATGAATATAGCTAATGTGGGGCAAATCTGGCTATTGTGAGACAAATGTAGCTAACATGGAGAAAATCTAGCTAGCGTACAGTGAATCTAGTAAGTGTAGGGCGAATGAAGCTTACGTAGAGACAGTAAATATAACGTGGGGCGATTCTAGTCAACGTGGAACAAATCTAGCTAGCGTGGGGTGAATCTAGCTAATGTGGGGCAAATCTAGCTTTTCTGAGATAAATGTAGCTAACATGGAGAAAATCTAGCTAGCGTACAGTGAATCTAGTAAGTGTAGGGCGAATGAAGCTAACGTAGAGACAATAAATATAACGTGGGGCGATTCTAGTCAATGTGGAACAAATCTAGCTAGCGTGGGGTGAATCTAGCTAATGTGGGGCAAATCTAGCTATTGTGAGACAAATGTAGCTAACATGGAGGAAATCTAGCTAGCGTACAGTGAATCTAGTAAGTGTAGGGCGAATGAAGCTAACGTAGAGACAATAAATATAACGTGGGGCGATTCTAGTCAACGTGGAACAAATCTAGCTAGCGTGGGGTGAATCTAGCTAATGTGGGGCAAATCTAGCTTTTCTGAGATAAATGTAGCTAACATGGAGAAAATCTAGCTAGCGTACAGTGAATCTAGTAAGTGTAGGGCGAATGAAGCTAACGTAGAGACAATAAATATAACGTGGGGCGATTCTAGTCAATGTGGAACAAATCTAGCTAGCGTGGGGTGAATCTAGCTAATGTGGGGCAAATCTAGCTTTTCTGAGATAAATGTAGCTAACATGGAGAAAATCTAGCTAGCGTACAGTGAATCTAGTAAGTGTAGGGCGAATGAAGCTAACGTAGAGACAATAAATATAACGTGGGGCGATTCTAGTCAACGTGGAACAAATCTAGCTAGCGTGGGGTGAATCTAGCTAATGTGGGGCAAATCTAGCTTTTCTGAGATAAATGTAGCTAACATGGAGAAAATCTAGCTAGCGTACAGTGAATCTAGTAAGTGTAGGGCGAATGAAGCTAACGTAGAGACAATAAATATAACGTGGGGCGATTCTAGTCAAGGTGGAACAAATCTAGCTAGCGTGGTGTGAATCTAGCTAATGTGGGGCAAATCTAGCTTTTCTGAGATAAATGTAGCTAACATGGAGAAAATCTAGCTAGCGTACAGTGAATCTAGTAAGTGTAGGGCGAATGAAGCTAACGTAGAGACAATAAATATAACGTGGGGCGATTCTAGTCAACGTGGAACAAATCTAGCTAGCGTGGGGTGAATCTAGCTATTGTGGGGCAAATCTAGCTTTTCTGAGATAAATGTAGCTAACATGGAGAAAATCTAGCTAGCGTACAGTGAATCTAGTAAGTGTAGGGCGAATGAAGCTAACGTAGAGACAATAAATATAACGTGGGGCGATTCTAGTCAACGTGGAACAAATCTAGCTAGCGTGGGGTGAATCTAGCTATTGTGCGGCAAATCTAGCTTTTCTGAGATAAATGTAGCTAACATGGAGAAAATCTAGCTAGCTTACAGTGAATCTAGTAAGTGTAGGGCGAATGAAGCTAACGTAGAGACAATAAATATAACGTGGGACGATTCTAGTCAACGTGGAACAAATCTAGCTAGCGTGGGGTGAATCTAGCTAATGTGGGGCAAATCTAGCTTTTCTGAGAAAAATGTAGCTAACATGGAGAAAATCTAGCTAGCGTACAGTGAATCTAGTAAGTGTAGGGCGAATGAAGCTAACGTAGAGACAATAAATATAACGTGGGACGATTCTAGTCAACGTTTAACAAATCTAGCTAGCGTGGGGTGAATCTAGCTAATGTGGGGCAAATCTAGCTTTTCTGAGATAAATGTAGCTAACATGGAGAAAATCTAGCTAGCGTACAGTGAATCTAGTAAGTGTAGGGCGAATGAAGCTAACGTAGAGACAATAAATATAACGTGGGGCGATTCTAGTCAACGTGGAACAAATCTAGCTAGCGTGGGGTGAATCTAGCTAATGTGGGGCAAATCTAGCTTTTCTGAGATAAATGTAGCTAACATGGAGAAAATCTAGGTAGCGTACAGTGAATCTAGTAAATGTAGGGCGAATGAAGCTAACGTAGAGACAATAAATATAACGTGGGACGATTCTAGTCAACGTGGAACAAATCTAGCTAGCGTGGGGTGAATCTAGCTAATGTGGGGCAAATCTAGCTTTTCTGAGATAAATGTAGCTAACATGGAGAAAATCTAGCTAGCGTACAGTGAATCTAGTAAGTGTAGGGCGAATGAAGCTAACGTAGAGACAATAAATATAACGTGGGGCGATTCTAGTCAACGTGGAACAAATCTAGCTAGCGTGGGGTGAATCTAGCTAATGTGGGGCAAATCTAGCTTTTCTGAGATAAATGTAGCTAACATGGAGAAAATCTAGCTAGCGTACAGTGAATCTAGTAAGTGTAGGGCGAATGAAGCTAACGTAGAGACAATAAATATAACGTGGGGCGATTCTAGTCAACTTGGAACAAATCTAGCTAGCGTGGGGTGAATCTAGCTAATGTGGGGCAAATCTAGCTATTGTGAGACAAATTTAGCTAACATGGAGGAAATCTAGCTAGCGTACAGTGAATCTAGTAAGTGTAGGGCGAATGAAGCTAACGTAGAGACAATAAATATAACGTGGGGCGATTCTAGTCAACGTGGAACAAATCTAGCTAGCGTGGGGTGAATCTAGCTATTGTGGGGCAAATCTAGCTTTTCTGAGATAAATGTAGCTAACATGGAGAAAATCTAGCTAGCGTACAGTGAATCTAGTAAGTGTAGGGCGAATGAAGCTAACGTAGAGACAATAAATATAACGTGGGGCGATTCTAGTCAACGTGGAACAAATCTAGCTAGCGTGGGGTGAATCTAGCTAATGTGGGGCAAATCTAGCTTTTCTGAGATAAATGTAGCTAACATGGAGAAAATCTAGCTAGCGTACAGTGAATCTAGTAAGTGTAGGGCGAATGAAGCTAACGTAGAGACAATAAATATAACGTGGGGCGATTCTAGTCAACGTGGAACAAATCTAGCTAGCGTGGGGTGAATCTAGCTATTGTGGGGCAAATCTAGCTTTTCTGAGATAAATGTAGCTAACATGGAGAAAATCTAGCTAGCGTACAGTGAATCTAGTAAGTGTAGGGCGAATGAAGCTAACGTAGAGACAATAAATATAACGTGTGGCGATTCTAGTCAACGTGGAACAAATCTAGCTAGCGTGGTGTGAATCTAGCTATTGTGGGGCAAATCTAGCTTTTCTGAGATAAATGTAGCTAACATGGAGAAAATCTAGCTAGCGTACAGTGAATCTAGTAAGTGTAGGGCGAATGAATCTAACGTAGAGACAATAAATATAACGTGGGGCGATTCTAGTCAACGTGGAACAAATCTAGCTAGCGTGGGGTGAATCTAGCTAATGTGGGGCAAATCTAGCTTTTCTGAGATAAATGTAGCTAACATGGAGAAAATCTAGCTAGCGTACAGTGAATCTAGTAAGTGTAGGGCGAATGAAGCTAACGTAGAGACAATAAATATAACGTGGGACGATTCTAGTCAACGTTTAACAAATCTAGCTAGCGTGGGGTGAATCTAGCTAATGTGGGGCAAATCTAGCTTTTCTGAGATAAATGTAGCTAACATGGAGAAAATCTAGCTAGCGTACAGTGAATCTAGTAAGTGTAGGGCGAATGAAGCTAACGTAGAGACAATAAATATAACGTGGGGCGATTCTAGTCAACGTGGAACAAATCTAGCTAGCGTGGGGTGAATCTAGCTAATGTGGGGCAAATCTAGCTTTTCTGAGATAAATGTAGCTAACATGGAGAAAATCTAGCTAGCGTACAGTGAATCTAGTAAGTGTAGGGCGAATGAAGCTAACGTAGAGACAATAAATATAACGTGGGACGATTCTAGTCAACGTGGAACAAATCTAGCTAGCGTGCGGTGAATCTAGCTAATGTGGGGCAAATCTAGCTTTTCTGAGATAAATGTAGCTAACATGGAGAAAATCTAGCTAGCGTACAGTGAATCTAGTAAGTGTAGGGCAAATGAAGCTAACGTAGAGACAATAAATATAACGTGGGGCGATTCTAGTCAACGTGGAACAAATCTAGCTAGCGTGGGGTGAATCTAGTTATTGTGGGGCAAATCTAGCTATTGTGAGACAAATTTAGCTAACATGGAGGAAATCTAGCTAGCGTACAGTGAATCTAGTAAGTGTAGGGCGAATGAAGCTAACGTAGAGACAATAAATATAACGTGGGGCGATTCTAGTCAACGTGGAACAAATCTAGCTAGCGTGAGGTGAATCTAGCTAATGTGGGGCAAATCTAGCTTTTCTGAGATAAATGTAGCTAACATGGAGAAAATCTAGCTAGCGTACAGTGAATCTAGTAAGTGTAGGGCGAATGAAGCTAACGTAGAGACAATAAATATAACGTGGGGCGATTCTAGTCAACGTGGAACAAATCTAGCTAGCGTGGGGTGAATCTAGCTAATGTGGGGCAAATCTAGCTTTTCTGAGATAAATGTAGCTAACATGGAGAAAATCTAGCTAGCGTACAGTGAATCTAGTAAGTGTAGGGCGAATGAAGCTAACGTAGAGACAATAAATATAACGTGGGGCGATTCTAGTCAACGTGGAACAAATCTAGCTAGCGTGGGGTGAATCTAGCTATTGTGGGGCAAATCTAGCTTTTCTGAGATAAATGTAGCTAACATGGAGAAAATCTAGCTAGCGTACAGTGAATCTAGTAAGTGTAGGGCGAATGAAGCTAACGTAGAGACAATAAATATAACGTGTGGCGATTCTAGTCAACGTGGAACAAATCTAGCTAGCGTGGTGTGAATCTAGCTATTGTGGGGCAAATCTAGCTTTTCTGAGATAAATGTAGCTAACATGGAGAAAATCTAGCTAGCGTACAGTGAATCTAGTAAGTGTAGGGCGAATGAATCTAACGTAGAGACAATAAATATAACGTGGGGCGATTCTAGTCAACGTGGAACAAATCTAGCTAGCGTGGGGTGAATCTAGCTAATGTGGGGCAAATCTAGCTTTTCTGAGATAAATGTAGCTAACATGGAGAAAATCTAGCTAGCGTACAGTGAATCTAGTAAGTGTAGGGCGAATGAAGCTAACGTAGAGACAATAAATATAACGTGGGACGATTCTAGTCAACGTTTAACAAATCTAGCTAGCGTGGGGTGAATCTAGCTAATGTGGGGCAAATCTAGCTTTTCTGAGATAAATGTAGCTAACATGGAGAAAATCTAGCTAGCGTACAGTGAATCTAGTAAGTGTAGGGCGAATGAAGCTAACGTAGAGACAATAAATATAACGTGGGGCGATTCTAGTCAAGGTGGAACAAATCTAGCTAGCGTGGTGTGAATCTAGCTAATGTGGGGCAAATCTAGCTTTTCTGAGATAAATGTAGCTAACATGGAGAAAATCTAGCTAGCGTACAGTGAATCTAGTAAGTGTAGGGCGAATGAAGCTAACGTAGAGACAATAAATATAACGTGGGGCGATTCTAGTCAACGTGGAACAAATCTAGCTAGCGTGGGGTGAATCTAGCTATTGTGGGGCAAATCTAGCTTTTCTGAGATAAATGTAGCTAACATGGAGAAAATCTAGCTAGCGTACAGTGAATCTAGTAAGTGTAGGGCGAATGAAGCTAACGTAGAGACAATAAATATAACGTGGGGCGATTCTAGTCAACGTGGAACAAATCTAGCTAGCGTGGGGTGAATCTAGCTATTGTGCGGCAAATCTAGCTTTTCTGAGATAAATGTAGCTAACATGGAGAAAATCTAGCTAGCTTACAGTGAATCTAGTAAGTGTAGGGCGAATGAAGCTAACGTAGAGACAATAAATATAACGTGGGACGATTCTAGTCAACGTGGAACAAATCTAGCTAGCGTGGGGTGAATCTAGCTATTGTGGGGCAAATCTAGCTTTTCTGAGAAAAATGTAGCTAACATGGAGAAAATCTAGCTAGCGTACAGTGAATCTAGTAAGTGTAGGGCGAATGAAGCTAACGTAGAGACAATAAATATAACGTGGGGCGATTCTAGTCAACGTGGAACAAATCTAGCTAGCGTGGGGTGAATCTAGCTATTGTGCGGCAAATCTAGCTTTTCTGAGATAAATGTAGCTAACATGGAGAAAATCTAGCTAGCTTACAGTGAATCTAGTAAGTGTAGGGCGAATGAAGCTAACGTAGAGACAATAAATATAACGTGGGACGATTCTAGTCAACGTGGAACAAATCTAGCTAGCGTGGGGTGAATCTAGCTAATGTGGGGCAAATCTAGCTTTTCTGAGAAAAATGTAGCTAACATGGAGAAAATCTAGCTAGCGTACAGTGAATCTAGTAAGTGTAGGGCGAATGAAGCTAACGTAGAGACAATAAATATAACGTGGGACGATTCTAGTCAACGTTTAACAAATCTAGCTAGCGTGGGGTGAATCTAGCTAATGTGGGGCAAATCTAGCTTTTCTGAGATAAATGTAGCTAACATGGAGAAAATCTAGCTAGCGTACAGTGAATCTAGTAAGTGTAGGGCGAATGAAGCTAACGTAGAGACAATAAATATAACGTGGGGCGATTCTAGTCAACGTGGAACAAATCTAGCTAGCGTGGGGTGAATCTAGCTAATGTGGGGCAAATCTAGCTTTTCTGAGATAAATGTAGCTAACATGGAGAAAATCTAGGTAGCGTACAGTGAATCTAGTAAATGTAGGGCGAATGAAGCTAACGTAGAGACAATAAATATAACGTGGGACGATTCTAGTCAACGTGGAACAAATCTAGCTAGCGTGGGGTGAATCTAGCTAATGTGGGGCAAATCTAGCTTTTCTGAGATAAATGTAGCTAACATGGAGAAAATCTAGCTAGCGTACAGTGAATCTAGTAAGTGTAGGGCGAATGAAGCTAACGTAGAGACAATAAATATAACGTGGGGCGATTCTAGTCAACGTGGAACAAATCTAGCTAGCGTGGGGTGAATCTAGCTAATGTGGGGCAAATCTAGCTTTTCTGAGATAAATGTAGCTAACATGGAGAAAATCTAGCTAGCGTACAGTGAATCTAGTAAGTGTAGGGCGAATGAAGCTAACGTAGAGACAATAAATATAACGTGGGGCGATTCTAGTCAACTTGGAACAAATCTAGCTAGCGTGGGGTGAATCTAGCTAATGTGGGGCAAATCTAGCTATTGTGAGACAAATTTAGCTAACATGGAGGAAATCTAGCTAGCGTACAGTGAATCTAGTAAGTGTAGGGCGAATGAAGCTAACGTAGAGACAATAAATATAACGTGGGGCGATTCTAGTCAACGTGGAACAAATCTAGCTAGCGTGGGGTGAATCTAGCTATTGTGGGGCAAATCTAGCTTTTCTGAGATAAATGTAGCTAACATGGAGAAAATCTAGCTAGCGTACAGTGAATCTAGTAAGTGTAGGGCGAATGAAGCTAACGTAGAGACAATAAATATAACGTGGGGCGATTCTAGTCAACGTGGAACAAATCTAGCTAGCGTGGGGTGAATCTAGCTAATGTGGGGCAAATCTAGCTTTTCTGAGATAAATGTAGCTAACATGGAGAAAATCTAGCTAGCGTACAGTGAATCTAGTAAGTGTAGGGCGAATGAAGCTAACGTAGAGACAATAAATATAACGTGGGGCGATTCTAGTCAACGTGGAACAAATCTAGCTAGCGTGGGGTGAATCTAGCTATTGTGGGGCAAATCTAGCTTTTCTGAGATAAATGTAGCTAACATGGAGAAAATCTAGCTAGCGTACAGTGAATCTAGTAAGTGTAGGGCGAATGAAGCTAACGTAGAGACAATAAATATAACGTGTGGCGATTCTAGTCAACGTGGAACAAATCTAGCTAGCGTGGTGTGAATCTAGCTATTGTGGGGCAAATCTAGCTTTTCTGAGATAAATGTAGCTAACATGGAGAAAATCTAGCTAGCGTACAGTGAATCTAGTAAGTGTAGGGCGAATGAATCTAACGTAGAGACAATAAATATAACGTGGGGCGATTCTAGTCAACGTGGAACAAATCTAGCTAGCGTGGGGTGAATCTAGCTAATGTGGGGCAAATCTAGCTTTTCTGAGATAAATGTAGCTAACATGGAGAAAATCTAGCTAGCGTACAGTGAATCTAGTAAGTGTAGGGCGAATGAAGCTAACGTAGAGACAATAAATATAACGTGGGACGATTCTAGTCAACGTTTAACAAATCTAGCTAGCGTGGGGTGAATCTAGCTAATGTGGGGCAAATCTAGCTTTTCTGAGATAAATGTAGCTAACATGGAGAAAATCTAGCTAGCGTACAGTGAATCTAGTAAGTGTAGGGCGAATGAAGCTAACGTAGAGACAATAAATATAACGTGGGGCGATTCTAGTCAACGTGGAACAAATCTAGCTAGCGTGGGGTGAATCTAGCTAATGTGGGGCAAATCTAGCTTTTCTGAGATAAATGTAGCTAACATGGAGAAAATCTAGCTAGCGTACAGTGAATCTAGTAAGTGTAGGGCGAATGAAGCTAACGTAGAGACAATAAATATAACGTGGGACGATTCTAGTCAACGTGGAACAAATCTAGCTAGCGTGCGGTGAATCTAGCTAATGTGGGGCAAATCTAGCTTTTCTGAGATAAATGTAGCTAACATGGAGAAAATCTAGCTAGCGTACAGTGAATCTAGTAAGTGTAGGGCAAATGAAGCTAACGTAGAGACAATAAATATAACGTGGGGCGATTCTAGTCAACGTGGAACAAATCTAGCTAGCGTGGGGTGAATCTAGTTATTGTGGGGCAAATCTAGCTATTGTGAGACAAATTTAGCTAACATGGAGGAAATCTAGCTAGCGTACAGTGAATCTAGTAAGTGTAGGGCGAATGAAGCTAACGTAGAGACAATAAATATAACGTGGGGCGATTCTAGTCAACGTGGAACAAATCTAGCTAGCGTGAGGTGAATCTAGCTAATGTGGGGCAAATCTAGCTTTTCTGAGATAAATGTAGCTAACATGGAGAAAATCTAGCTAGCGTACAGTGAATCTAGTAAGTGTAGGGCGAATGAAGCTAACGTAGAGACAATAAATATAACGTGGGGCGATTCTAGTCAACGTGGAACAAATCTAGCTAGCGTGGGGTGAATCTAGCTAATGTGGGGCAAATCTAGCTTTTCTGAGATAAATGTAGCTAACATGGAGAAAATCTAGCTAGCGTACAGTGAATCTAGTAAGTGTAGGGCGAATGAAGCTAACGTAGAGACAATAAATATAACGTGGGGCGATTCTAGTCAACGTGGAACAAATCTAGCTAGCGTGGGGTGAATCTAGCTATTGTGGGGCAAATCTAGCTTTTCTGAGATAAATGTAGCTAACATGGAGAAAATCTAGCTAGCGTACAGTGAATCTAGTAAGTGTAGGGCGAATGAAGCTAACGTAGAGACAATAAATATAACGTGTGGCGATTCTAGTCAACGTGGAACAAATCTAGCTAGCGTGGTGTGAATCTAGCTATTGTGGGGCAAATCTAGCTTTTCTGAGATAAATGTAGCTAACATGGAGAAAATCTAGCTAGCGTACAGTGAATCTAGTAAGTGTAGGGCGAATGAATCTAACGTAGAGACAATAAATATAACGTGGGGCGTTTCTAGTCAACGTGGAACAAATCTAGCTAGCGTGGGGTGAATCTAGCTAATGTGGGGCAAATCTAGCTTTTCTGAGATAAATGTAGCTAACATGGAGAAAATCTAGCTAGCGTACAGTGAATCTAGTAAGTGTAGGGCGAATGAAGCTAACGTAGAGACAATAAATATAACGTGGGACGATTCTAGTCAACGTTTAACAAATCTAGCTAGCGTGGGGTGAATCTAGCTAATGTGGGGCAAATCTAGCTTTTCTGAGATAAATGTAGCTAACATGGAGAAAATCTAGCTAGCGTACAGTGAATCTAGTAAGTGTAGGGCGAATGAAGCTAACGTAGAGACAATAAATATAACGTGGGGCGATTCTAGTCAAGGTGGAACAAATCTAGCTAGCGTGGTGTGAATCTAGCTAATGTGGGGCAAATCTAGCTTTTCTGAGATAAATGTAGCTAACATGGAGAAAATCTAGCTAGCGTACAGTGAATCTAGTAAGTGTAGGGCGAATGAAGCTAACGTAGAGACAATAAATATAACGTGGGGCGATTCTAGTCAACGTGGAACAAATCTAGCTAGCGTGGGGTGAATCTAGCTATTGTGGGGCAAATCTAGCTTTTCTGAGATAAATGTAGCTAACATGGAGAAAATCTAGCTAGCGTACAGTGAATCTAGTAAGTGTAGGGCGAATGAAGCTAACGTAGAGACAATAAATATAACGTGGGGCGATTCTAGTCAACGTGGAACAAATCTAGCTAGCGTGGGGTGAATCTAGCTATTGTGCGGCAAATCTAGCTTTTCTGAGATAAATGTAGCTAACATGGAGAAAATCTAGCTAGCGTACAGTGAATCTAGTAAGTGTAGGGCGAATGAAGCTAACGTAGAGACAATAAATATAACGTGGGACGATTCTAGTCAACGTGGAACAAATCTAGCTAGCGTGGGGTGAATCTAGCTAATGTGGGGCAAATCTAGCTTTTCTGAGAAAAATGTAGCTAACATGGAGAAAATCTAGCTAGCGTACAGTGAATCTAGTAAGTGTAGGGCGAATGAAGCTAACGTAGAGACAATAAATATAACGTGGGACGATTCTAGTCAACGTTTAACAAATCTAGCTAGCGTGGGGTGAATCTAGCTAATGTGGGGCAAATCTAGCTTTTCTGAGATAAATGTAGCTAACATGGAGAAAATCTAGCTAGCGTACAGTGAATCTAGTAAGTGTAGGGCGAATGAAGCTAACGTAGAGACAATAAATATAACGTGGGGCGATTCTAGTCAACGTGGAACAAATCTAGCTAGCGTGGGGTGAATCTAGCTAATGTGGGGCAAATCTAGCTTTTCTGAGATAAATGTAGCTAACATGGAGAAAATCTAGGTAGCGTACAGTGAATCTAGTAAATGTAGGGCGAATGAAGCTAACGTAGAGACAATAAATATAACGTGGGACGATTCTAGTCAACGTGGAACAAATCTAGCTAGCGTGGGGTGAATCTAGCTAATGTGGGGCAAATCTAGCTTTTCTGAGATAAATGTAGCTAACATGGAGAAAATCTAGCTAGCGTACAGTGAATCTAGTAAGTGTAGGGCGAATGAAGCTAACGTAGAGACAATAAATATAACGTGGGGCGATTCTAGTCAACGTGGAACAAATCTAGCTAGCGTGGGGTGAATCTAGCTAATGTGGGGCAAATCTAGCTTTTCTGAGATAAATGTAGCTAACATGGAGAAAATCTAGCTAGCGTACAGTGAATCTAGTAAGTGTAGGGCGAATGAAGCTAACGTAGAGACAATAAATATAACGTGGGGCGATTCTAGTCAACTTGGAACAAATCTAGCTAGCGTGGGGTGAATCTAGCTAATGTGGGGCAAATCTAGCTATTGTGAGACAAATTTAGCTAACATGGAGGAAATCTAGCTAGCGTACAGTGAATCTAGTAAGTGTAGGGCGAATGAAGCTAACGTAGAGACAATAAATATAACGTGGGGCGATTCTAGTCAACGTGGAACAAATCTAGCTAGCGTGGGGTGAATCTAGCTATTGTGGGGCAAATCTAGCTTTTCTGAGATAAATGTAGCTAACATGGAGAAAATCTAGCTAGCGTACAGTGAATCTAGTAAGTGTAGGGCGAATGAAGCTAACGTAGAGACAATAAATATAACGTGGGGCGATTCTAGTCAACGTGGAACAAATCTAGCTAGCGTGGGGTGAATCTAGCTAATGTGGGGCAAATCTAGCTTTTCTGAGATAAATGTAGCTAACATGGAGAAAATCTAGCTAGCGTACAGTGAATCTAGTAAGTGTAGGGCGAATGAAGCTAACGTAGAGACAATAAATATAACGTGGGGCGATTCTAGTCAACGTGGAACAAATCTAGCTAGCGTGGGGTGAATCTAGCTATTGTGGGGCAAATCTAGCTTTTCTGAGATAAATGTAGCTAACATGGAGAAAATCTAGCTAGCGTACAGTGAATCTAGTAAGTGTAGGGCGAATGAAGCTAACGTAGAGACAATAAATATAACGTGTGGCGATTCTAGTCAACGTGGAACAAATCTAGCTAGCGTGGTGTGAATCTAGCTATTGTGGGGCAAATCTAGCTTTTCTGAGATAAATGTAGCTAACATGGAGAAAATCTAGCTAGCGTACAGTGAATCTAGTAAGTGTAGGGCGAATGAATCTAACGTAGAGACAATAAATATAACGTGGGGCGATTCTAGTCAACGTGGAACAAATCTAGCTAGCGTGGGGTGAATCTAGCTAATGTGGGGCAAATCTAGCTTTTCTGAGATAAATGTAGCTAACATGGAGAAAATCTAGCTAGCGTACAGTGAATCTAGTAAGTGTAGGGCGAATGAAGCTAACGTAGAGACAATAAATATAACGTGGGACGATTCTAGTCAACGTTTAACAAATCTAGCTAGCGTGGGGTGAATCTAGCTAATGTGGGGCAAATCTAGCTTTTCTGAGATAAATGTAGCTAACATGGAGAAAATCTAGCTAGCGTACAGTGAATCTAGTAAGTGTAGGGCGAATGAAGCTAACGTAGAGACAATAAATATAACGTGGGGCGATTCTAGTCAACGTGGAACAAATCTAGCTAGCGTGGTGTGAATCTAGCTAATGTGGGGCAAATCTAGCTTTTCTGAGATAAATGTAGCTAACATGGAGAAAATCTAGCTAGCGTACAGTGAATCTAGTAAGTGTAGGGCGAATGAAGCTAACGTAGAGACAATAAATATAACGTGGGACGATTCTAGTCAACGTGGAACAAATCTAGCTAGCGTGCGGTGAATCTAGCTAATGTGGGGCAAATCTAGCTTTTCTGAGATAAATGTAGCTAACATGGAGAAAATCTAGCTAGCGTACAGTGAATCTAGTAAGTGTAGGGCGAATGAAGCTAACGTAGAGACAATAAATATAACGTGGGGCGATTCTAGTCAACGTGGAACAAATCTAGCTAGCGTGGGGTGAATCTAGTTATTGTGGGGCAAATCTAGCTATTGTGAGACAAATTTAGCTAACATGGAGGAAATCTAGCTAGCGTACAGTGAATCTAGTAAGTGTAGGGCGAATGAAGCTAACGTAGAGACAATAAATATAACGTGGGGCGATTCTAGTCAACGTGGAACAAATCTAGCTAGCGTGAGGTGAATCTAGCTAATGTGGGGCAAATCTAGCTTTTCTGAGATAAATGTAGCTAACATGGAGAAAATCTAGCTAGCGTACAGTGAATCTAGTAAGTGTAGGGCGAATGAAGCTAACGTAGTGACAATAAATATAACGTGGGGCGATTCTAGTCAACGTGGAACAAATCTAGCTAGCGTGGGGTGAATCTAGCTAATGTGGGGCAAATCTAGCTTTTCTGAGATAAATGTAGCTAACATGGAGAAAATCTAGCTAGCGTACAGTGAATCTAGTAAGTGTAGGGCGAATGAAGCTAACGTAGAGACAATAAATATAACGTGGGGCGATTCTAGTCAACGTGGAACAAATCTAGCTAGCGTGGGGTGAATCTAGCTATTGTGGGGCAAATCTAGCTTTTCTGAGATAAATGTAGCTAACATGGAGAAAATCTAGCTAGCGTACAGTGAATCTAGTAAGTGTAGGGCGAATGAAGCTAACGTAGAGACAATAAATATAACGTGTGGCGATTCTAGTCAACGTGGAACAAATCTAGCTAGCGTGGTGTGAATCTAGCTATTGTGGGGCAAATCTAGCTTTTCTGAGATAAATGTAGCTAACATGGAGAAAATCTAGCTAGCGTACAGTGAATCTAGTAAGTGTAGGGCGAATGAATCTAACGTAGAGACAATAAATATAACGTGGGGCGATTCTAGTCAACGTGGAACAAATCTAGCTAGCGTGGGGTGAATCTAGCTAATGTGGGGCAAATCTAGCTTTTCTGAGATAAATGTAGCTAACATGGAGAAAATCTAGCTAGCGTACAGTGAATCTAGTAAGTGTAGGGCGAATGAAGCTAACGTAGAGACAATAAATATAACGTGGGACGATTCTAGTCAACGTTTAACAAATCTAGCTAGCGTGGGGTGAATCTAGCTAATGTGGGGCAAATCTAGCTTTTCTGAGATAAATGTAGCTAACATGGAGAAAATCTAGCTAGCGTACAGTGAATCTAGTAAGTGTAGGGCGAATGAAGCTAACGTAGAGACAATAAATATAACGTGGGGCGATTCTAGTCAACGTGGAACAAATCTAGCTAGCGTGGGGTGAATCTAGCTAATGTGGGGCAAATCTAGCTTTTCTGAGATAAATGTAGCTAACATGGAGAAAATCTAGCTAGCGTACAGTGAATCTAGTAAGTGTAGGGCGAATGAAGCTAACGTAGAGACAATAAATATAACGTGGGACGATTCTAGTCAACGTGGAACAAATCTAGCTAGCGTGGTGTGAATCTAGCTAATGTGGGGCAAATCTAGCTTTTCTGAGATAAATGTAGCTAACATGGAGAAAATCTAGCTAGCGTACAGTGAATCTAGTAAGTGTAGGGCGAATGAAGCTAACGTAGAGACAATAAATATAACGTGGGGCGATTCTAGTCAACGTGGAACAAATCTAGCTAGCGTGGTGTGAATCTAGCTAATGTGGGGCAAATCTAGCTTTTCTGAGATAAATGTAGCTAACATGGAGAAAATCTAGCTAGCGTACAGTGAATCTAGCTAATGTGGGGCAAATCTAGCTTTTCTGAGATAAATGTAGCTAACATGGAGAAAATCTAGCTAGCGTACAGTGAATCTAGTAAGTGTAGGGCGAATGAAGCTAACGTAGAGACAATAAATATAACGTGGGGCGATTCTAGTCAACGTGGAACAAATCTAGCTAGCGTGGGGTGAATCTAGCTAATGTGGGGCAAATCTAGCTTTTCTGAGATAAATGTAGCTAACATGGAGAAAATCTAGCTAGCGTACAGTGAATCTAGTAAGTGTAGGGCGAATGAAGCTAACGTAGAGACAATAAATATAACGTGGGACGATTCTAGTCAACGTGGAACAAATCTAGCTAGCGTGGTGTGAATCTAGCTAATGTGGGGCAAATCTAGCTTTTCTGAGATAAATGTAGCTAACATGGAGAAAATCTAGCTAGCGTACAGTGAATCTAGTAAGTGTAGGGCGAATGAAGCTAACGTAGAGACAATAAATATAACGTGGGGCGATTCTAGTCAACGTGGAACAAATCTAGCTAGCGTGGTGTGAATCTAGCTAATGTGGGGCAAATCTAGCTTTTCTGAGATAAATGTAGCTAACATGGAGAAAATCTAGCTAGCGTACAGTGAATCTAGCTAATGTGGGGCAAATCTAGCTTTTCTGAGATAAATGTAGCTAACATGGAGAAAATCTAGCTAGCGTACAGTGAATCTAGTAAGTGTAGGGCGAATGAAGCTAACGTAGAGACAATAAATATAACGTGGGGCGATTCTAGTCAACGTGGAACAAATCTAGCTAGCGTGGGGTGAATCTAGCTAATGTGGGGCAAATCTAGCTTTTCTGAGATAAATGTAGCTAACATGGAGAAAATCTAGCTAGCGTACAGTGAATCTAGTAAGTGTAGGGCGAATGAAGCTAACGTAGAGACAATAAATATAATGTGGGGCGATTCTAGTCAACGTGGAACAAATCTAGCTAGCGTGGGGTGAATCTAGCTAACGTGAGGAAATCTAACCAACGTGAGGCGAGTCGAGCTACCGAGAGCCGTATATAGCTATTATGGTGGTAAATACAGTAGCGTGTTGCGACCCTAGCTAACGTGGATAGAATAAAAATAGCGTGGAACGAATCCTATAGCATGAGGGTGAATCTAGCTAATGGGGGGATATAGCTAACGCGGAGATAATAAACATAACTTGGGGCGAAATTAGTTACGTCGTATGATTATACCCAACGTGAAACGATTCTAGCTAACGTGGGGCGAATTTAGCTAACGTGGGGGCAAATATAGTAGCGTAATGCAACTCTAGCTAACGGGGGTGGATTTTAGATAACGTGGAAACTTAGCTAGGCGTGAAACTGTCTGAAATCTTCGGTGCTTTTAGAACCGTGGAACCAGTCGTACTGAAGCTGAACTCGGTCAAGGTCGCACCCTACGCCGCAACAGAGCATGTTGTGGACGTCGAGGGCACCAACTAATACATTCAGTTTCATCTCATGCTAGAACAGGACAATCGGGAACTAGACGTAGTGATACATATATGTCCGCGAGTAGAGCCTTGAAATACTTCGGTTCCTTGACTGCACTCCTTCTTATTAGTAGGGATGGTCGATAGTTTCTGTCACGGTTACCTGTCACTAATATTCGTTTGTTGCTGTTGGTACCCTTAAAATAAGCTGGCCCTTCTTTTGGACGTTACACAGTATCTTCATGAAAGCTTCATACTGTGCACTACCACCCTCGTTTCCTATTCGCTTCCTCCACACTGCAATAATACTTTAAAATTTGTAAAAACGTCACCACAACCTTAAATAAGGCTCCAACCATAGCTATTTCGTGTGAGTTGTTGGTGTATTGATATTAAACGTTGAATGCAACGTGACCGTCCGTTTTATTACGTAACCAAGCGTAATTAATTTCCAAATTAGATTTGTGCAATCACTGTGTACTCATTGCTGAGGCGCACAGACACAATGGCAACTGCGATTCTCAACACTTTGAAATCTATTCCCTTAATAAGTAGGGCTACAATTAACCAGACTATATTCTTGTATTAATATTAATGTTTATACATAATACAAAGTAAATAATTCTTCTCAAAACGTAAAAATAAAACATCTCCTTGTACTTGTCCTTTATTAACTCCGCCCAGAAATTAGCATTTCATATAAACATCAACCACAATGGAAACGACAAGAGTAATTCAAACTCACTTAACACTTAAATTAATACTAGACTGTGCAATTAAATGTACCGTAAATGAAAAAAAAGCTTTGAATTATTCGTCCAGCATAAACGGATGCAATAATGAACTAGTTATGAAATTGGTTCACGTACTAAACGGCTTTGACGTAATAAAAACGTGACGTCACTGTTTACTGATGTCAAAACAAGCAATAATTTTACACGCTTTGACGGGCGGACGTTTTTCGAACAACAAGCTAAATTAGGTTCATAAGGTAATATTTCAAAACAAGTCAGTACGTAATTACATAGCTACATACTTGTTATATTTGCCATTGTAAAATAACTGCATATTTTGTTTCATTTTAAATATATATCGCGTTAAAAGAGGATATACCATGTCTTTATGACCTAGATACAGCGCAATTTGTTTTTTTTTAAGTGTGAAGTAGAAATTAGTAAGTATATAGGCGGAACAGTCCGTTCGTTGACGAACGAATAAAGATAACATGGAACAGTTAGAAAACATTTGTTAGGGGAGAAAGTTTAGGCTCGGCATAACTGGGGAGAAGAGGTTAAAGAGAGAGAGAGAGAGAGAGAGAGAGAGAGAGAGAGAGAGAGAGAGAGAGAGAAAGAGAGAGAGAGAGAGTTGAGAGAGAGAGAGGAAGGGTGAGAGAAAGAGTGGGAGTGAGAGAGGGAGCGAGAGAGAGCGAGAGCAGAGCGAGAAACAGAAAGAGAGAGGGAGAGACAGAGAAAGCGAGAGGAAGGGTGAGAGAAAGAGACAGAAAGAGAGGGAGAGAAGAGAGAGAGAGGGAGATAAAGAGAGAGAAAAAGAGAGAGAGAAAGAGAAAGAGAGAGAGAGAGAGAGAGAGAGAGAGAGACTATTCTTCCGTGATGACGCTACAGCAAAGGAGTCCTTAGCCATTCTCTAGCGTTTGGGCTTACTGTTATGTACAAATTTGAAGTGCAAACTATTAATGGAAAGTCTTCACTCAGGAAACGTATATTATTTATATTTCAATTAGTATTCCCACTATTACTAGATTTATATTTGATGATGAGCTATATATTTTTATTACAATTTTGTAAAATTAAAACTGCTTTAGAATCATTTGACAAATTGTTAGGACTGATTTCGGTAAGGACTAAGGGAAAGTCTTCACTCAGGAAATGTGGAGCACAAGATAGCGTTAAAAATGAAGATATCGAGCAGCATTATGATTGGCCAAGTGAAATTCAAATAGAGTAAAAACAAACAGTTTTGAAAGGATGATTTACGAAGTCTCGTAGGTCGGGCAAAAAGGTGAAAGCTCAGACAGAAAGAATGGGTTATTTTGAAAGACATAGGGTAAGAATTGCTGTAGACTGGAGAAGAAAAAGGGCGGAGGAACTAAGAAAACAATACAAGGAAGTGGAAATGCAGGAAAGAAAGGACTGGGTTGCTTCTAGAAGGGTTAAGGGACACATGAAACTAGTGAAGAGTACAGATGAAACGTATGAACTCGAAGGTGGGGAAAGTTAATTAGGAGAAATATGAGGCACTTCAAGAGGAGAATGTGACGTACCAGAGGTGCAAGGTGCAGAAATAAATGGTCCTGGATGATTTGGAAATGCAGAAGAGTAAATGTGTTTTACTTTGAGAAAATATGTTCGGGAGTACAATAGGAAAATAGGTCTGAAGGAGGTGAAAGTGCAGAAAGAGAATTGTTGGTATTCTTCGATTAGAAGATGTCAAGTAATTCACTTGACAGGAGGCGCAGAAGAAAAGAATAAGCTCAACGAAGATGTAAGTGAAGGAAAAACGAAGCCACGAAAGGAATAAGTGAATAAATGCTTAGGGCGGTGAATGGCTTGGAAGTAGAGAAGAGGTGAAGATATCAAGCTGGCATTGTGTACTTCTATGATAATTCAGACAAGAGAGTGGAGAGCTTGGGAGGTCAAGGTGCAGCTAGCGAGACGAAGATGGAGGATGCCGAATATGTGACAGCAAAATAAGTAATTCATTATTTTCCATTGTACTAATTTGCCATAGATTCAAGTGTTCTAAGAGAGTTTTTTTTTTTTATAAACTTGGGAGCGGGTTTAAACTGCCCGAAGCACTGCTACCTTAAGGTATATTTTACTTACCTCCCTGATCTAGTCAAATAGCCCCTTCCCTCTTACCAGGTTTAGGAGTTTCCTGACTAGTGTTTTACCTTCAGCATCCACCAGAGCCGTTCCATCACCAAAGAGGTTGAAGCGCCTCTCAGCAAGTACTTCACATCTGTAAATAATGTGTGTGGCAGTCTCCAGTTCCTGCCTGCATAATCTGCACACTGGTTCATCTTTGTAGATACCCATTTTATGCAGATGTTTCCTTAATCCACCGTGTCCTGTGAGTAGACCTGTGGCTATCCTCAATTCCTGCCTAGACAGATAGATGAGACTCTTCTGCAGCCCAAGGAAGGTTTCCTAAGGGTTAGCATACTGTGTCTCATCCCTTCAGCCCTGATCCAGTGCTCACAGTGTCTTTCAGCCATCCACCTTCGCACTGCTATCTTGACCATGGATTTGGAAATACCTACCGCAGGCTCCGGTCCAATCAGGGGAGTCGAAGACCCCTCTATGGCCAGCGCATCTGCGGCTTCATTTCCAAGTATTCCCCTATGCCCTGGCACCCAACCTATCTTGATTTGATGGTGCCTTGCCAGGGCTTGTAGGTTATTTAGGCACTCCCTGACTATGGCCGAGGTGACCACATGTCCGTTTAGTGCCTTAATTGCTGCCTGACTGTCGGAGAAAATAGCAATCCGGGTCCCGTGTGTTCCCCTTCTCGCTATCTCTTCCAGACAGGCATTTATAGCATATATTTCGGCCTGAAAGACAGAGGTATGCCTCCCCAAGGAAACAACTAGTTTTACCCTTGGGTTTTTACAATACACCCCCGCTCCAGTGCCGAAGTCCATCTTGGAGCCATCTGTGTACCAGATCTGAGCTCCCGATGTTAATGTCCCTGACCATTCCATCATAGTTTGGTGCACCTGGTCAGGTGCAAACGTTCGAGTAATGTGGTCGCTGCCCATTTCCAAGACGGGTTCTTTGACCACGCACTCGATATTCATATGTCCCGAAACATCTAGGAGGTTAGCCCAGTTGTTCGAGTTGCGCAATCTCCATGCCGCCAGTCTCGTCTCTCCCCTAAGGACATGCTCGAGGGGAGGGAGGTTAAGCATTACTTCCATTGCTGCACCAGGTGTAGTTGATATCGCTCCCAGTGTGCACAGACAGGCCAATCTCTGGATAGAGCTCAGTTTAGCTCTTGTCTGTGCCTGGTTGGCCTTTGTCCACCACACCAGAGCTCCATAAGTAATCATAGGTCTTATCATCCTCAGATACATCCAGAGCATCATTGATGGCTACAGTCCCCATTTCTTACCCACCATTCTTCTCACAGTCATCAGTGCCCTTTTGGCCCGGTTGACCGTCCTCTCAAGATGTGGGTTCCAGGTGAGTTTCCTGTCCAGAGTAACTCCGAAGTACTTTACCTCCCCCACAAACTCAAGGTATTCACCAAACAAGCGAGGCATTCTGCTCGTCAGATCTTTTCGCTGTCTGGTGAAGTTAGTAAGAGCAGTCTTTTTCGGATTTACCCTAAGGTTCTCCTTATTACATCACTTTTCAATCAGTCATAGAGGATTTCTGATTACCTCAAGGACTGTATCAGGGAATCTGCCCAGGATCAGAACAACTATGTCGTCCGCATATCCTCGACAGAAGTACCCCGGTTCATTCAGGAGTTCAATAAGGTTGTCAACCACTAGGCACCACAACAGAGGAGAGAGAACCCCCCCCCCCTATGCACAGCCCAGACTTGTCTCCTCCCTTCTGACCTCCCCTGACACCTCTACAGAAATGCTTCTGTTTGTTAACATGGAATTTATCCAACCACAAGTGGTCGCATCCACTCCATGATGTCTTGCACCACTTACCATCGTCTCCACTGAGGGGTTATTGAAAGCCCCTTCAATGTCGAGGAAGGCTTCTATGGCACAACCTTTCTTAGCGATCATTTGCTCAATCTTACCAACCACTTGATGGAGAGCTCTCTCGCAGGATTTCCGCGGTTGATAAGCATACTGGTTCCAATGCAGTGGTTTTATGGCCAAAGCACCCCCCCCTAATATGCCTATCAACCAGTTTTTCGAGTCCCTTAAGAACAAAGGACATGAGTGTAATAGGTCTGTATCCTTTCCCTTCCGATTGGTTACCGGTGGGCTTAGGTATAAAGACCACCTTACTAGATTTCCAGGCTGCCTTCACATGCCCTAGAGCAATGCTTAGCCTGTATAATTTAGTAAGTACCAGCACCAGCATATTCATTCCCTGCTGCAGCAGCACTGGATAGATCCCATCTGGACCTGGAGATTTGTAGGGTTTAAATGTGCCAATAGCCCATCTTACCCTTTGTGGAGTTACTATCCTCCTTGCCACTTCCCAGTCCTCCCTCTTACCACGTTTTTTGGAGAGTTTGGCAACTGGTTCAGTGTCTGCTCCCCCAAGTTTCCTCAGAGTACTGAAAGGGAAATGTGTTCTGATTAATTCTTCCACAGTTTCCCCTGCCGTTTTTGTTATATTTCCCAGTGGGGTTCTTAGCATTCCCACCGGGTTAACTGGGTCCTTAGAGAGCACTTTATACAGTCGTGCCCCTTCCCGAGTTTTGTCAATCTCTTGACAAAACCCCTTCCAGGACTTCCTGCGTGCTTCTCTAATTGCCCTGTTGTATTCGGTTAGTGTTTTCCTATACTGGTCCCACTCCCCGTTCTTTTTTGCTCTATTAAAGGGTCTCCTGGTGGTCTTCCGAAGTTTGGCTAGCTTCTTGTTCCACCATGACGGATCCCCTATGTTTCCCCCCTCACTGAGAGGGCAGTTATCAGTAAAGGATTCTACTATAGCCTCGACAACCAATGTGGCAGAGTCATCTAGCTCTCTGCTCCCACCATACTCCAATCCAGCCTCCTCAATCCGAACGCCCAGGTCCCTCCTGTAGGAGTCCCAGTCTGTTCTTCTTGGATCCCTGGTTGGCCGAAGCATGGCTGGATTTAGGGAGATATCATACCTAATATGTCTGTGGTCAGAAGAAGATGGTTCATCCGACACATACCAATTTAGTACATACCTAGCCATCTGGTTCGATGCCAACGTAATGTCCAGGACCTCCTGTCTGGCCCTAGTGACAAACGTCGGCTCTTCCCCCTGATTTAAGACTAGTAAATTCTTAGAGCCAAGATAAGCTAAAAGTTCCTCACCTGTAGTGTTGGTACCTGTACTTCCCCACGAAGTGTGATGGGAGTTAGCATAAATCCCCACCAGCAGCTCCTCATCCACAGCCCCGCAGTGCTCGACCAGCCTCCTCAGCTCATGTGTTGGTAGAGCCTCCGCGTAGTGAAAGGGAAGATATGCCGTGGCCAGGTTCAGCCTCTTCACCCTCCCCTCCGCCCGCAGCTCCACCATCACTGCTATCAAGTCCCTGCAGCAGAAGCCCGTTAGTACAAAAGCATTCAACCCCCTCCTAACCAGGATACACGTCCTTGGAACACCGGAATCCTTATCATATAACAACTTACCTCCAGATGTCGCCAGCCCGCATATTCTTCCTCCAGAAATCCATGGCTCCTGGATGAGAACCAAGTCCACCTCTCCCCTGTCCAGCATCCTACACACGACAGCACTAGCCGCCCTGCTATGCTGTAGGTTCACTTGGAGGATCTTGATCATTTTTCTGCTTACTTCGCAGTTGCCTGGGTCCGCAGAGCAGCCCCAGGACTAGAGAGCACCTTGAACGTGGCCTGTCTCAGCCCCACGTTCACCCTCAGGTTGTTGTTCCGCAGTGCCCTGAGGGAGCCCTCTCCTATATACAGGATCAGGGTAAGACCTGCATCCTCCCTTTTCCTAACAATCACCTTCCAAGTATCCTGAACTATCCCAGGGTTCTGGGTTTTGACCACCTTCAGGATCTCTTCCGGCTCCTTGTCATTGTAGGATTTGAGCACCCACATTGAAACCTTTGCAATGCAAAAGATCTCCTTGGGTGGCCCTGCCCTCAACTTTACCCCCTCACTCAGGGTGAAGCTTGGCAAGACCCGAAGGACTCACTCCAGGCTCTCCCTTGAGAAGCATACGACATTTAGAGCTCTAAATATGTTGTCTCTAAGTATGTTGTCCTGAATCCTCTATCCCCACTCTCCACCTCAGCGGACAGCAGTTCCGATTAGAACAGCTCCTCCAGCTCCAACGCCATCTCTTCCGAGAGTTGTCTCTCTGGGTAACTAACTGGGACAATTGCTAGCTTTTGCCGAAGGGTATCGCCGTATGTGCACGAAGACACTGCAGCATCCCCCCCTTGTCCCAGCTTCACTTTCTTCTTTCCTCCCTCCACTGGAGAGGGATTGGAAGTCGCACTCCTAGGCCTTTTGGACGTGCTGGGGTTTGGTGCTCTTGGTTGATTGCTTCTCAAAATAAATTGTTTTAGTTTTATGGTCCATTAACGTCCCACGAGTATGGGGGAAATAACGGTCGACCAGAGCAGAGCCCCCACTGCCCTGGTAAGACAACATACAATGAGGTTTTGTCTGGTTCCTCAAGGGGATCGTGTGCGACTGCATTTTATACCCTGCAGCCATTCATCCTTCGGCACGATGCCTTCCACCTTGGATTGGGTATTCAGTCACTGACCTTGAAACACACCCCAAGTTCAGGACATTATTAGCTGTTGCTCATGGAGCGAACAGCCTGCTTTACTCTCTTTTTTACAACTGTGTCGTTAGGGTAGTTTCCCGCCCATACTTCACTGTCGCATTGCCCTTGGTTCACCTGGGAGGTGAGAGTAGCATTGTGAGGACTTAATTCCCAACTACCCCAGTCTCCCCAATCAGAGCAGTTATTTCTACCACACCCAACCGGTTGACTGACGAGGAGGGATAATTCCTCACCTTTGAACCATTGCCTTGGTCAAGGTCTGCTTATTCAGAAACCTTCCGGGATCCTTATTCACAGGTAACCTACATATCTGTAGGCCGTTCCACTATCCGCCACCTGTGGACCCGCCCGGTTGCTCAGGCCAGCTAGCCGGGTCTAAGGGAGTTAATAATTATTAATTGCAGAACTTTAAATTGAATTACATTCCTAAACCTTTAAGGAAATAAAAGTTATCCCTTTTGAAAATGTGTATATCACTTGTGGAGTATATTTAATTCCGAGCTGTTTCACGTTGTCGTTCATACTTTTTTTTTTAATTCGCCATAATTTCAAATCCCTCCCGCCCCCCAAAAGAGGAGAAACAGGTCTAAGAGATGTAACAAGTTGCTTACCACTATCTCCTGACCGGTTGCGAATGTCTGACTTGCGGAACCTGCGACGTGGTACATACAAGGAACCCAATCACTTTACTCCGTCAAGATTAGCCTGGATTCGAAGGGAAAACTCGATCTTTACAAAGTTATGGCTCCCAATAACACGGAATGGTGTTAACACTCATTGTTCTTTACGGCTCCAATCATTCTCTGCAGCAAGTTTATACTCTAATAATAGTTGCAAACAAATCCAGTAACTTAGCGCTTTAACAACGAATCGAAGCGGTTATGGATTTCAATCAATTCGTTGCTTCAGTCGTGTGATTCATTTTAGTGATTCGTTTAAGCCGGCGAGTATCTTGAAGACAGTTAAACTCCCACAGCCCCCCCCCTTTGCGTTCTTTAAGCCATTCATAAATCCTTATTATGTATTTATCTTCTTCTTCTCTTGTTGAGGGATACTTCATTTCGATTGTTATTATTGTGTGATTTTTGCACGTTACAAATATCATATACGTCACGGTTCATTCGTCACAGGACGTTCTTTATATTTTAGTCTAGATTAGGTAATAACATATGATTTTATAAAACAGCTGATTTTATTTTATAAGTTTTGTTGTAGAACAGCTATTTTAACACACAGGTTATATAACTTCAATTATTGTAGGCGTTATTAAGAAAATGTTGGTATTCAATAAGTTTTATCAATTATAAACTTATTAATTTATATACTGATGATAAGCTATATATTTTGATTACAATTTAAAAAAATTAAAACTGCCTTAGAAGCATGTGACACATTTTAAGGACTGATTTCGGTAAATAAAATTTGTATTCATTATATTGTAACACTCTTAAAAATAAGTTATTACATATAAATTCATTTATATATTAAATTTTCATTTAATAATTATATCGTCCCAATATAAAAGAAAATTTTAGTTTTATTGGTGCACATTTGTGAATCTAGCGTAGGTAGTAAGCGCTCCTAGCGGGCGAAATTGAAAAAATATCGTACGAGTTAGTAACTTAAGGTAATTACCACATCACGCCATGTGACGTAAGCATGAGGCGATACTTGTGAACCAATAAGAATATTTATATATAAATAAGGGTGGGAGTTTGTTTGAAAATTTCAGTTAGCGCGTCCTTGCAACGACCCCACTTCTCTAAAAGTCTTCGAACGAGACGGACGAGATGGCACTTTCGGACATAACTTAGAAATTTATAAGCTTCCAGTATTCAAAATTTAAGATGTCGAGGCCGGTACCAAATTTTTATAAACGCAATAAAGATGAAGCAAGAATCGATCATTCACGTGTTTTAAATAAGTAGAATTCGTATTTTTTTGGTTGTTTAAAAGCGCTAATTGTAACAGCGATCTGCAGTGTTAAGTGTTAAGTGATTAATGAAATGTGTTACAGTGTTTTAAACGTAAAGTGCATAACCAGGTACGTTTTAGAGACAAAGAAAATGTATTTTAGTTGTAATTGATTTGAATTCTAAATCATGAATAATTAACACATGAACGGTGGAAATCGCTTTTGGGTATGTTTATTTTTAAAATTATATTGTAACTTGAGTTACTACCTCATCGATACATAAATTAATACTAGAGAACAAGTAATTAAAACAGTAAGCAGTAATTAACCGTAAACAATTAATTGAGACACCAAGCAGCAATTTAATGTTTGTAATTTAACACATACTGTCTTTTGTTCTTTGTAGTTTTTTATGAGTTAATAAAGTGTTTAATTTTGCATTTTAAAGCTTTAAATTATCATTTCAAAGTAACCTAGTTCTACCTTCAGAAGATATCAGAAGACCGTTTACAGAGAGACATTAGTATGCCTGAGCTGTAACGGAGAACTAGAGTCCTCGTAAGTAAGCTTAATTAATTTGTTAATTAGTAATTAACACGCATTTTTAATAAATATAAAAACTTACCCGAGTTATAACAAGGACGAGTGTTACAATATTTTTCAACATCTAATATAGTCTTGAACTCTGTAGTCCATTACGTTCGGTGAATCTTAATTAATCACTTTACCGTTAAAGTGATTAATGAAATATAGTTTTGCTATTCCATTCCATTACTCCATTCCTGAACTAAATTCTCGTAAAACCTTTATTTAGTTCATTCTTCAAATGAAATATTCCTTCTGTCGACCATTGACTGCCACTGTTTCCTCTAAATCCTGAAAACCTCTTCACGTAATTAAAATATTTCAATTGTTCATTTTAGATAGGACCTCTTGTGTTCCAGATATTTGCAAACGTTTGCAGAAGGATTCCGACGAAGGGAACGATGACGTCACAACCGGCGTAAGCAATGTGCATACTCTTACTGCAAGGGGTCCTGCTGTCTGCTTTCGTCATTATCCTGGGAGAAGACTTTGTCCAAGGTCAGTAAATATTAGACGGCACATCCAGAATAGATAGTAATTAGAAAATAAAATGAGAATATACACGTTGTAGTTTGTATTTCAGGTAAATCCTAAACATATTATGTCTCTCTCTCTCTCTTTCTTTTTCTCTCGATCTCCAAAGCCAGTGCGTTTAAATTTAGTGTTGACCACAGCATCATTTTTAAATCCCTGATTGGACAAATAAGGGTCTACTCTCTCTCTCTTTCTCTCTGTTTTTCTGTCTGTCGTTGTCTCACTCACTCTCTCTCTCTGTTTTTCTGTGTGTGTGTCTCTCTCTCTCTGTTTTTCTGACTGTCTCTCTTACTCTCTCTCTCTCTCTCTCTCTATCTATCTTTATCTCGTTTAAATTTAGTTTTGGCCATGCCATCTTTTTTGAGCCCCACATTGGACAAATAATTGTCTACTCTCTCTCTTTCTCGATCTTTGTTTATCTGTATGTCTGTCTGTCTCTCTCTTTCTTTCTTTTTCTGTCTCTCTTTCTCTTTGTATTTCTGTCAGTCTGTCTCTCTCTCTCTCTCACTCTCTCTCTTACCCTTCCTCTCTCACTCACTCTCTCTCTCTCTTTCTTTATCGCGTTTAAATTTAGTGTTGGCCATACCATCTTTTTTGAATGCCGCATTGGACAAATAAGGGCTATCCATCTATCTATCTCTCTTTCTATATATATCTATCTATCTCCCTCTTCAAAGCCATATTATTAGTATAATTGTAGTCATTATTATTGGTTGAATAATTAATTTGTTAGTAAATAATTATGAAGGTAATCTAGAGAATTTAATGCTACCACTCGTAAACAGATGTGAAATTATGTGATCATATGTTTCCCAACTTTGCTGTTAGTTCACATCAGTAATAAAATAGCGAGACAACAGGATATCATATTTAATATTTTTTTAGTCCTTTTTTATTTATTTAGGAAGGTTTTCAATCAACTTTGAACACAATAATAATTCAAGAATTATCAATGATTATTATCTGCAACAATGTTTTTCGGAAATGTGACTTTAAATTTAACGTATTATTTTAATGTATTATTTTTATTGTTATTGTTTGAAGGTTTATTATGTAAGTTTTTAAAGGTTATTTCATTAAAATGTATCTCCGAATATTTAAAGTTTTCTCCTAAAATGTCAATGCTTGTGTGGTTTAAAGCATTCATTTTTGTATTGTATATATTATTTTAAATGTGATTTACAAGGTTGTGCATGCGTATTATAAGTGTATATTATAAATTAATATTATATTTCTAGTGATTTCATTACATTTTCGAACAGTTTCGGGATTGAAATGAACTTCTCTCATAATTCTAAACCTTAATTTGCTGTTCGCTTTAACAATTAAATAATCAAGTGTTGAAAAAGCTGGGAGGTTGAGTGGTGCTGCGGGTACGGGCGCCGACGCACACAGGCGCGCATTTACATTTACAAACAGCCATTACTTAAGCCGGGCAACAGGTGCACTCCGGTAATAATGTGGATTACACATTTCGGGGTTTCGCTTTCATTGCGCTTAGTGATACAAATAGCGTTGTCGGCTTTTTGTGACGTCATTGCGCCATGTTAAAGCCCCCGCTGAAGTTTCAGGTGTAGCCACTGTGCGTACAAACATATAGACGTATAATAATAGGGATGAAAAGATATTTGTAAATAATAAAGTTCTACCGAGAACTGTCCATTCAATGTAGTCCCGACTATCCGAACTCCGAGTTCCGGATAAACCGAAGTAGTCAAAGAAAGTATGCAGTCCGTATATACGGTTTGGTTCTTGGCTTGTTCTTAGATACGTTTTCAATGTTTGTATGTCTTTTCATTTTGTATATACAGTAAAACCTGTCAAAGCCGGGAATCTTATATCCAGAACCTCCGATATCCGGACGTTATATGAAAATAAAGTAAGCATCTTTATTCCGCAAGGCGTCTTATTGTCTCAGCAGTTCTCTGGAGTTAGCAGTCGGCTCTTTGTTATTTAACGACCCAGCCAGTTGTGTTCGAGTCTGTATCGTTCAGTTTATATATATTCTACACGATTTTGTGTAATTAGGTAATTTAGTTAGTTATTTAACCTAAACTTTGTAACCTACAATATACGGTATGACGGAAAAGCGGAAAACATTGTGTTTTCTATATCGCCGTAAGTTACTAACAGTTATAATCACAGGTATGGATGCGGGAAGAAGTGTTCCCGATTCCCTAAGGAACAGTGACTTGCTAGATGTCGGTTTATGGATTGCTACAGCATGGGATGCAATCAGGCCGATAGCACTAGCTTAATAATGGCAAAAACTATTGGATCGAGAACAAACAATGAACAACGGAAAACCTTAGTAGTGAGAGAAATGAAGACATCGCCAATCTTCTCCGAAACATTTCTGGTTGTATGGTATGAACAGTGTTGGCATAAATAAATGCATGAAAGTTTGTGAGTTTATTACTAGTGATATTATAGACTTGGTCAGTCCTTTGTCATCGCTTTTGAAAGATAACAAAAAAATAAAAACCGTGACATATAGCAAAGCCTTACAGGCATTTGAGCAGCTGATCGAGTACGTTGAACAAGACGAAGCAATAGCAGCCGATCGTCTACTCTTTCGAAGGTGGAGTGATATTTCATCAAAGCAATGTGTTCAACGAACCAACTAAGCCACCATTACATCTTTTATTACTAAAACTAATTACGTACGTATGCATGTTCATTACAGTATTAAGGAGTTGTGTTAGGGCAAGTAACTAACTTATACCTACAGTGCTATATTGCTATTAAAATATAATTAAAATCTCCAATAAGTATGACTTGACTGTAAACAATAAAACATCTACTTACAATTGGAATGGCTGTGATTATGTAGTACTAACGTACATCCTTACACAGCCCCTCCCATAGTAGGTTTGTTGTTATCCGGATCGGGCTGTCGCAACATTGATCCTGATGTGAGAGGTTTTACTGTGATTATGTAGTACTAACGTACATCCTTACACAGCCCCTCCCATATCCGGTTTGTTGTTATCCGGATCGGGCTGTCGCAACATTGATCCTGATGTGAGAGGTTTTACTGTGATTATGTAGTACTAACGTACATCCTTACACAGCCCCTCCCATATCCGGTTTGTTGTTATCCGGATCGGGATGTCGCAACATTGATCCTGATGTGAGAGGTTTTACTGTGGTTATGTAGTACTAACGTACATCCTTACACAGCCCCTCCCATATCCGGTTTCTTGTTATCCGGATCGGGCTGTCGACACATTGATCCTGATATAAGTGGTTTTACTGTGATTATGTAGTACTAACGTTTATCCTTACACAGCCCCTCCCATATCCGGTTTGTTGTTATCCGGATCGGGCTGTCGCAACATTGATACTGATGTGAGAGGTTTTACTGTGATTATGTAGTACTAACGTACATCCTTACACAGCCCCTCCCATATCTGGTTTGTTGTTATCCGGATCGGGCTGTCGCAACATTGATACTGATGTGAGAGGTTTTACTGTGATTATGTAGTACTAACGTACATACTTACACAGCCCCTCCCATATCCGGTTTGTTGTTATCCGGATCAGGCTGTCGCAACATTGATCCTGATATAAGAGGTTTTACTGTGATTATGTAATACTAACGTACATCCTTACACAGCCCCTCCCATATCCGGTTAGTTGTTATCCGGATCGGGCTGTCGCAACAATGATCCTGATGTAAGAGGTTTTACTGTGATTATGTAGTACTAACGTACATCCTTACAAAGCCCCTCCCATATCCGGTTAGTTGTTATCCGGATCGGGCTGTCGCAACATTGATCCTGATATAAGAGGTTTTACTGTGATTATGTAGTACTAACGTACATCCTTACACAGCCCCTCCCATATCCGGTTTGTTGTTATCCGGATCGGGCTGTCGCAACATTGATCCTGATATAAGAGGTTTTACTGTGATTATGTAGTACTAACGTACATCCTTACACAGCCCCTCCCATATCCGGTTTGTTGTTATCCGGATCGGGCTGTCGCAACATTGATCCTGATATAGGAGGTTTTACTGTGATTATGTAGTACTAACGTACATCCTTACACAGCCCCTCCCATATCCGGTTTGTTGTTATCCGGATCGGGCTGTCGCAACATTGATCCTGATATAAGAGGTTTTACTGTGATTATGTAGTACTAACGTACATCCTTACACAGCCCCTCCCATATCCGGTTTGTTGTTATCCGGATCGGGCTTTCGCAACATTGAACCTGATGTGAGAGGTTTTACTGTGATTATGTAGTACTAACGTACATCCTTACACAGCCCCTCCCATATCCGGTTTGTTGTTATCCGGATCGGGCTGTCGCAACATTGATCCTGATGTGAGAGGGTTTACTGTGAATATGTAGTACTAACATACATCCTTACAAAGCCCCTCCCATATCCGGTTTGTTGTTATCCGGATCGGGCTGTCGCAACATTGATCCTGATATAAGAGGTTTTACTGTGATTATGTAGTACTAACGTACATCCTTACACAGCCCCTCCCATATCCGGTTTGTTGTTATCCGGTGCGGGCTTTCGCAACATTGATCCTGATGTGAGAGGGTTTACTGTGAATATGTAGTACTAACATACATCCTTACACAGCCCCTCCCATATCCGGTTAGTTGTTATCCGGATCGGGCTGTCGCAACATTGATCCTGATATAAGAGGTTTTACTGTGATTATGTAGTACTAACGTACATCCTTACACAGCCCCTCCCATATCCGGTTAGTTGTTATCCGGATCGGGCTGTCGCAACATTGATCCTGATATAAGAGGTTTTACTGTGATTATGTAGTACTAACGTACATCCTTACACAGCCCCTCCCATATCCGGATTGTTGTTATCCGGATCGGGCTGTCGCAACATTGATCCTGATATAAGAGGTTTTACTGTGATTATGTAGTACTAACGTACATCCTTACACAGCCCCTCCCATATCCGGTTTGTTGTTATCCGGATCGGGCTGTCGAAACATTGATCCTGATATAAGAGGTTTTACTGTGATTATGTAGTACTAACGTACATCCTTACACAGCCCCTCCCATATCCGGTTTGTTGTTATCCGGTTCGGGCTGTCGCAACATTGATCCTGATGTGAGAGGGTTTACTGTGAATATGTAGTACTAACATACATCCTTACAAAGCCCCTCCCATATCCGGTTAGTTGTTATCCGGATCGGGCTGTCGCAACATTGATCCTGATATAAGAGGTTTTACTGTGATTATGTAGTACTAACGTACATCCTTACACAGCCCCTCCCATATCCGGTTTGTTGTTATCCGGATCGGGCTGTCGCAACATTGATCCTGATATAAGAGGTTTTACTGTGATTATGTAGTACTAACGTACATCCTTACACAGCCCCTCCCATATCCGGTTTGTTGTTATCCGGATCGGGCTGTCGCAACATTGATCCTGATATAAGAGGTTTTACTGTGATTATGTAGTACTAACGTACATCCTTACACAGCCCCTCCCATATCCGGTTTGTTGTTATCCGGATCGGGCTGTCGCAACATTGATCCTGATATAAGAGGTTTTACTGTGATTATGTAGTACTAACGTACATCCTTACACAGCCCCTCCCATATCCGGTTTGTTGTTATCCGGATCGGGCTGTCGCAACATTGATCCTGATGTGAGAGGTTTTACTGTGATTATGTAGTACTAACGTACATCCTTACACAGCCCCTCCCATATCCGGTTTGTTGTTATCCGGATCGGGCGGTTGGAACATTGATCCTGATATAAGAGGTTTTACTGTGATTATGTAGTACTAACCTACATCCTTACACAGCCCCTGACATATCCGGTTTGTTGTTATCCGGATCGGGCTGTCGCAACATTGATCCTGATGTGAGAGGTTTTACTGTGATTATGTAGTACTAACGTACATCCTTACACAGCCCCTCCCATATCCGGTTTGTTGTTATCCGGATCGGGCTGTCGCAACATTGATCCTGATGTGAGAGGTTTTACTGTGATTCTGTAGTACTAACGTACATCCTTACACATCCCCTCCCATATCCGGTTTGTTGTTATCCGGATCGGGCTGTCGCAACATTGATCCTGATATAAGAAGTTTTACTGTGATTATGTAGTACTAACGTACATCCTTACACAGCCCCTCCCATATCCGGTTTGTTCTTATCCGGTTCGGGCTGTCGCAACATTGATCCTGATGTGAGAGGTTTTACTGTGATTATGTAGTACTAACGTACATCCTTACACAGCCCCTCCCATATCCGGTTTGTTGTTATCCGGATCGGGCTGTCGCAACATTGATCCTGAAATAAGAAGTTTTACTGTGATTATGTAGTACTAACGTACATCCTTACACAGCCCCCCCATATCCGGTTTGTTGTTATCCGGTTCGGGCTGTCGCAACACTGATCCTGATGTGAGAGGTTTTACTGTGATTATGTAGTACTAACGTACATCCTTACACAGCCCCTCCCATATCCAGTTTGTTGTTATCCGGATCGGGCTGTCGCAACATGGATCCTGATGTGAGAGGTTTTACTGTGATTATGTAGTAATAACGTACATCCTTACACATCCCCTCCCATATCCGGTTTGTTGTTATCCGGATCGGCCTGTCGCAATATTGATCCTGATATAAGAGGTTTTACTGTGATTATGTAGTACTAACGTACATCCTTACACAGCCCATTCCATATCCGGTTTGTTGTTATCCGGATCGGGCTGTCGCAACATTGATCCTGATGTGAAAGGTTTTACTGTGATTATGTAGTACTAACGTACATCCTTACACAGCCCCTCCCATATCCGGTTTGTTGATATCCGGATCGGGCTGTCGCAACATTGATCCTGATGTGAGAGGTTTTACTGTGATTATGTAGTACTAACGTACATCCTTACACAGCCCCTCCCATATCCAGTTTGTTGTTATCCGGATCAGGCTGTCGCAACATTGATCCTGATGTGAGATATTTTACTGTGATTATGTAGTACTAACGTACATCCTTACACAGCCCCTCCCATATCCGGTTTGTTGTTATCCGGTTCGGGCTGTCGCAACATTGGTCCTGATATAAGAGGTTTGACTGTGATTATGTAGTACTAACGTACATCCTTACACAGCCCCTCCCATATACGGTTTGTGGTTATCCGGATCGGGCTGTCGCAACATTGATCCTGATATAAGAGGTTTTACTGTGATTATGTAGTACTAACGTACATCCTTACACAGCCCCTCCCATATCCGGTTTGTTGTTATCCGGATCGGGCTGTCGCAACATTGATCCTGATGTGAGAGGTTTTACTGCGATTATGTAGTACTAACGTACATCCTTACACAGCCCCTCCCATATCCGGTTTGTTTTTATCCGGATCGGGCTGTCGCAAAATTGATCCTGATGTGAGAGGTTTTACTGTGATTATGTAGTACTAACGTACATCCTTACACAGCCCCTCCCATATCCGGTTTGTTGTTATCCGGATCGGGCTGTCGCAACATTGATCCTGATGTGAGAGGTTTTACTGTGATTATGTAGTACTAACGTACATCCTTACACAGCCCCTCCCATATCCGGTTTGTTGTTATCCGGATCGGGCTGTCGCAACATTGATCCTGATGTGAGAGGTTTTACTGTGATTATGTAGTACTAACGTACATCCTTACACAGCCCATCCCATATCCGGTTTGTTGTTATCCGGATCGGGCTGTCGCAACATTGATCCTGATATAAGAGGTTTTACTGTGATTATGTAGTACTAACGTACATCTTTACACAGCCCCTCCCATATCCGGTTTGTTGATATCCGGATCGGGCTGTCGCAACATTGATCCTGATGTGAGAGGTTTTACTGTGATTATGTAGTACTAACGTACATCCTTACACAGCCCCTCCCATATCCGGTTTGTTGTTATCCGGATCGGGCTGTCGCAACATTGATCCTGATATAAGAGGTTTTACTGTGATTATGTAGTACTAACGTACATCCTTACACAGCCCCTCCCATATCCGGCTTGTTGTTATCCGGTTCGGGCTTTCGCAACATTGATCCTGATGTGAGAGGTTTTACTGTGATTATGTAGTACTAACGTACATCCTTACACACCCCCCCCATATCCGGTTTGTTGTTATCCGGTTCGGGCTTTCGCAACATTGATCCTGATGTGAGAGGTTTTACTGTGATTATGTAGTACTAACGTACATCCTTACACAGCCCCTCCCATATCCGGTTTGTTGTTATCCGGATCGGGCTGTCGCAACATTGATCCTGATATAAGAAGTTTTACTGTGATTATGTAGTACTAACGTACATCCTTACACAGCCCCCCCATATCCGGTTTGTTGTTATCCGGTTCGGGCTGTCGCAACACTGATCCTGATGTGAGAGGTTTTACTGTGATTATGTAGTACTAACGTACATCCTTACACAGCCCCTCCCATATCCAGATTGTTGTTATCCGGATCGGGCTGTCGCAACATTTATCCTGATGTGAGAGGTTTTACTGTGATTATGTAGTAATAACGTACATCCTTACACATCCCCTCCCATATCCGGTTTGTTGTTATCCGGATCGGCCTGTCGCAATATTGATCCTGATATAAGAGGTTTTACTGTGATTATGTAGTACTAACGTACATCCTTACACAGCCCCTCCCATATCCGGTTTGTTGTTATCCGGATCGGGCTGTCGCAACATTGATCCTGATGTGAAAGGTTTTACTGTGATTATGTAGTACTAACGTACATCCTTACACAGCCCCTCCCATATCCGGTTTGTTGATATCCGGATCGGGCTGTCGCAACATTGATCCTGATGTGAGAGGTTTTACTGTGATTATGTAGTACTAACGTACATCCTTACACAGCCCCTCCCATATCCGGTTTGTTGTTATCCGGATCGGGCTGTCGCAACATTGATCCTGATTTGAGAGGTTTTACTGTGATTATGTAGTACTAACGTACATCCTTACACAGCCCCTCCCATATCCGGTTTGTTGTTATCCGGTTCGGGCTGTCGCAACATTGATCCTGATGTGAGAGGTTTTACTGTGATTATGTAGTACTAACGTACATCCTTACACAGCCCCTCCCATATCCAGTTTGTTGTTATCCGGATCGGGCTGTCGCAACATTGATCCTGATGTGAGAGGTTTTACTGTGATTATGTAGTACTAACGTACATCCTTACACAGCCCCTCCCATATCCGGTTTGTTGTTATCCGGATCGGGCTGTCGCAACATTGATCCTGATATAAGAGGTTTTACTGTGATTATGTAGTACTAACGTACATCCTTACACAGCCCCTCCCATATCCGGTTTGTTGTTATCCGGATCGGGCTGTCGCAACATTGATCCTGATGTGAGAGGTTTTACTGTGATTATGTAGTACTAACGTACATCCTTACACAGCCCCTCCCATATCCGGTTTGTTGTTATCCGGATCGGGCGGTTGGAACATTGATCCTGATATAAGAGGTTTTACTGTGATTATGTAGTACTAACCTACATCCTTACACAGCCCCTGACATATCCGGTTTGTTGTTATCCGGATCGGGCTGTCGCAACATTGATCCTGATGTGAGAGGTTTTACTGTGATTATGTAGTACTAACGTACATCCTTACACAGCCCCTCCCATATCCGGTTTGTTGTTATCCGGATCGGGCTGTCGCAACATTGATCCTGATGTGAGAGGTTTTACTGTGATTCTGTAGTACTAACGTACATCCTTACACATCCCCTCCCATATCCGGTTTGTTGTTATCCGGATCGGGCTGTCGCAACATTGATCCTGATATAAGAAGTTTTACTGTGATTATGTAGTACTAACGTACATCCTTACACAGCCCCTCCCATATCCGGTTTGTTCTTATCCGGTTCGGGCTGTCGCAACATTGATCCTGATGTGAGAGGTTTTACTGTGATTATGTAGTACTAACGTACATCCTTACACAGCCCCTCCCATATCCGGTTTGTTGTTATCCGGATCGGGCTGTCGCAACATTGATCCTGAAATAAGAAGTTTTACTGTGATTATGTAGTACTAACGTACATCCTTACACAGCCCCCCCATATCCGGTTTGTTGTTATCCGGTTCGGGCTGTCGCAACACTGATCCTGATGTGAGAGGTTTTACTGTGATTATGTAGTACTAACGTACATCCTTACACAGCCCCTCCCATATCCAGTTTGTTGTTATCCGGATCGGGCTGTCGCAACATGGATCCTGATGTGAGAGGTTTTACTGTGATTATGTAGTAATAACGTACATCCTTACACATCCCCTCCCATATCCGGTTTGTTGTTATCCGGATCGGCCTGTCGCAATATTGATCCTGATATAAGAGGTTTTACTGTGATTATGTAGTACTAACGTACATCCTTACACAGCCCCTTCCATATCCGGTTTGTTGTTATCCGGATCGGGCTGTCGCAACATTGATCCTGATGTGAAAGGTTTTACTGTGATTATGTAGTACTAACGTACATCCTTACACAGCCCCTCCCATATCCGGTTTGTTGATATCCGGATCGGGCTGTCGCAACATTGATCCTGATGTGAGAGGTTTTACTGTGATTATGTAGTACTAACGTACATCCTTACACAGCCCCTCCCATATCCAGTTTGTTGTTATCCGGATCAGGCTGTCGCAACATTGATCCTGATGTGAGATATTTTACTGTGATTATGTAGTACTAACGTACATCCTTACACAGCCCCTCCCATATCCGGTTTGTTGTTATCCGGTTCGGGCTGTCGCAACATTGGTCCTGATATAAGAGGTTTGACTGTGATTATGTAGTACTAACGTACATCCTTACACAGCCCCTCCCATATACGGTTTGTGGTTATCCGGATCGGGCTGTCGCAACATTGATCCTGATATAAGAGGTTTTACTGTGATTATGTAGTACTAACGTACATCCTTACACAGCCCCTCCCATATCCGGTTTGTTGTTATCCGGATCGGGCTGTCGCAACATTGATCCTGATGTGAGAGGTTTTACTGCGATTATGTAGTACTAACGTACATCCTTACACAGCCCCTCCCATATCCGGTTTGTTTTTATCCGGATCGGGCTGTCGCAAAATTGATCCTGATGTGAGAGGTTTTACTGTGATTATGTAGTACTAACGTACATCCTTACACAGCCCCTCCCATATCCGGTTTGTTGTTATCCGGATCGGGCTGTCGCAACATTGATCCTGATGTGAGAGGTTTTACTGTGATTATGTAGTACTAACGTACATCCTTACACAGCCCCTCCCATATCCGGTTTGTTGTTATCCGGATCGGGCTGTCGCAACATTGATCCTGATGTGAGAGGTTTTACTGTGATTATGTAGTACTAACGTACATCCTTACACAGCCCATCCCATATCCGGTTTGTTGTTATCCGGATCGGGCTGTCGCAACATTGATCCTGATATAAGAGGTTTTACTGTGATTATGTAGTACTAACGTACATCTTTACACAGCCCCTCCCATATCCGGTTTGTTGATATCCGGATCGGGCTGTCGCAACATTGATCCTGATGTGAGAGGTTTTACTGTGATTATGTAGTACTAACGTACATCCTTACACAGCCCCTCCCATATCCGGTTTGTTGTTAACCGGATCGGGCTGTCGCAACATTGATCCTGATATAAGAGGTTTTACTGTGATTATGTAGTACTAACGTACATCCTTACACAGCCCCTCCCATATCCGGCTTGTTGTTATCCGGTTCGGGCTTTCGCAACATTGATCCTGATGTGAGAGGTTTTACTGTGATTATGTAGTACTAACGTACATCCTTACACACCCCCCCCCATATCCGGTTTGTTGTTATCCGGTTCGGGCTTTCGCAACATTGATCCTGATGTGAGAGGTTTTACTGTGATTATGTAGTACTAACGTACATCCTTACACAGCCCCTCCCATATCCGGTTTGTTGTTATCCGGATCGGGCTGTCGCAACATTGATCCTGATATAAGAAGTTTTACTGTGATTATGTAGTACTAACGTACATCCTTACACAGCCCCCCCATATCCGGTTTGTTGTTATCCGGTTCGGGCTGTCGCAACACTGATCCTGATGTGAGAGGTTTTACTGTGATTATGTAGTACTAACGTACATCCTTACACAGCCCCTCCCATATCCAGATTGTTGTTATCCGGATCGGGCTGTCGCAACATTTATCCTGATGTGAGAGGTTTTACTGTGATTATGTAGTAATAACGTACATCCTTACACATCCCCTCCCATATCCGGTTTGTTGTTATCCGGATCGGCCTGTCGCAATATTGATCCTGATATAAGAGGTTTTACTGTGATTATGTAGTACTAACGTACATCCTTACACAGCCCCTCCCATATCCGGTTTGTTGTTATCCGGATCGGGCTGTCGCAACATTGATCCTGATGTGAAAGGTTTTACTGTGATTATGTAGTACTAACGTACATCCTTACACAGCCCCTCCCATATCCGGTTTGTTGATATCCGGATCGGGCTGTCGCAACATTGATCCTGATGTGAGAGGTTTTACTGTGATTATGTAGTACTAACGTACATCCTTACACAGCCCCTCCCATATCCGGTTTGTTGTTATCCGGATCGGGCTGTCGCAACATTGATCCTGATTTGAGAGGTTTTACTGTGATTATGTAGTACTAACGTACATCCTTACACAGCCCCTCCCATATCCGGTTTGTTGTTATCCGGTTCGGGCTGTCGCAACATTGATCCTGATGTGAGAGGTTTTACTGTGATTATGTAGTACTAACGTACATCCTTACACAGCCCCTCCCATATCCAGTTTGTTGTTATCCGGATCGGGCTGTCGCAACATTGATCCTGATGTGAGAGGTTTTACTGTGATTATGTAGTACTAACGTACATCCTTACACAGCCCCTCCCATATCCGGTTTGTTGTTATCCGGTTCGGGCTGTCGCAACATTGGTCCTGATATAAGAGGTTTGACTGTGATTATGTAGTACTAACGTACATCCTTACACAGCCCCTCCCATATACGGTTTGTGGTTATCCGGATCGGGCTGTCGCAACATTGATCCTGATATAAGAGGTTTTACTGTGATTATGTAGTACTAACGTACATCCTTACACAGCCCCTCCCATATCCGGTTTGTTGTTATCCGGATTGGGCTGTCGCAACATTGATCCTGATGTGAGAGGTTTTACTGCGATTATGTAGTACTAACGTACATCCTTACACAGCCCCTCCCATATCCGGTTTGTTTTTATCCGGATCGGGCTGTCGCAAAATTGATCCTGATGTGAGAGGTTTTACTGTGATTATGTAGTACTAACGTACATCCTTACACAGGCCCTCCCATATCCGGTTTGTTGTTATCCGGATCGGGCTGTCGCAACATTGATCCTGATATAAGAGGTTTTACTGTGATTATGTAGTACTAACGTACATCCTTACACAGCCCCTCCCATATCCGGTTTGTTGTTATCCGGATCGGACTGTCGCAACATTGATCCTGATGTGAGAGGTTTTACTGTGATTATGTACTACTAACGTACATCCTTACACAGCCCCTCCCATATCCGGTTTGTTGTTATCCGGATCGGGCTGTCGCAATATTGATCCTGATGTGAGAGGTTTTACTGTGATTATGTAGTACTAACGTACATCCTTACACAGCCCCTCCCATATCCGGTTTGTTGTTATCCCGATCGGGCTGTCGCAACATTGATCCTGATATAAGAGGTTTTACTGTGATTATGTAGTACTAACGTACATCCTTACACAGCCCCTCCCATATCCGGTTTGTTGTTATCCGGATCGGGCTGTCGCAACATTGATCCTGATGTGAGAGGTTTTACTGTGATTATGTAGTACTAACGTACATCCTTACACAGCCCCTCCCATATCCGGTTTGTTGTTATCCGGATCGGGCTGTCGCAACATTGATCCTGATATAAGAGGTTTTACTGTGATTATGTAGTACTAACGTACATCTTTACACAGCCCCTCCCATATCCGGTTTGTTGATATCCGGATCGGGCTGTCGCAACATTGATCCTGATGTGAGAGGTTTTACTGTGATTATGTAGTACTAACGTACATCCTTACACAGCCCCTCCCATATCCGGTTTGTTGTTATCCGGATCGGGCTGTCGCAACATTGATCCTGATATAAGAGGTTTTACTGTGATTATGTAGTACTAACGTACATCCTTACACAGCCCCTCCCATATCCGGCTTGTTGTTATCCGGTTAGGGCTTTCGCAACATTGATCCTGATGTGAGAGGTTTTACTGTGATTATGTAGTACTAACGTACATCCTTACACAGCCCCCCCCCATATCCGGTTTGTTGTTATCCGGTTCGGGCTGTCGCAACATTGATCCTGATGTGAGAGGTTTTACTGTGATTATGTAGTACTAACGTACATCCTTACACAGCCCCTCCCATATCTGGTTTGTTGTTATCCGGATCGGGCAGTCGCAACATTGATCCTGATGAGAGAGGTTTTACTGTGATTATGTAGTACTAACGTACATCCTTACACAGCCCCTCCCATATCCGGTTTCTTGTTATCCGGTTCGGGCTGTTGCAACATTGATCCTGCTGTGAGAGGTTTTACTGTGATTATGTAGTACTAACGTACATCCTTACACAGCCCCAACATATCCGGTTTGTTGTTATCCGGATCGGGCTGTCGCAACATTGATCCTGATGTGAGAGGTTTTACTGTGATTATGTAGTACTAACGTACATCCTTACACAGCCCCCCCCATATCCGGTTTATTGTTATCCGGATCGGGCTGTCGCAACATTGATCCTGATGTGAGAGGTTTTACTGTGATTATATAGTACTAACGTACATCCTTACACAGCCCCTCCCATATCCAGTTTGTTGTTATCCGGATCGGGCTTTCGCAACATTGATCCTGATGTGAGCGGTTTTACTGTGATTATGTAGTACTAACGTACATCCTTACACAGCCCCTCCCATATCCGGTTTGTTGTTATCCGGATCGGGCTGTCGCAACATTGATCCTGATGTGAGAGGTTTTACTGTGATTATGTAGTACTAACGTACATCCTTACACAGCCCCTCCCATATCCGATTTGTTGTTATCCGGTTCGGGCTGTCGCAACATTGATCCTGATGTGAGAGGTTTTACTGTGATTATGTAGTACTAACGTACATCCTTACACAGCCCCTCCCATATCCGGTTTGTTGTTATCCGGATCGGGCTGTCGCAACATTGATCCTGATATAAGAGGTTTTACTGTGATTATGTAGTACTAACGTACATCCTTACACAGCCCCTCCCATATACGGTTTGTTGTTATCCGGATCGGGCTGTCGCAACATTGATCCTGATATAAGAGGTTTTACTGTGATTATGTAGTACTAACGTACATCCTTACACAGCCCCTCCCATATCCGGTTTGTTGTTATCCGGATCGGGCTGTCGCAACATTGATCCTGATATAAGAGGTTTTACTGTGATTATGTAGTACTAACGTACATCTTTACACAGCCCCTCCCATATCCGGTTTGTTGATATCCGGATTGGGCTGTCGCAACATTGATCCTGATGTGAGAGGTTTTACTGTGATTATGTACTACTAACGTACATCCTTACACAGCCTCTCCCATATCCGGTTTGATGTTATCCGGATCGGGCTGTCGCAACATTGAGCCTGATGTGAGAGGTTTTACTGTGATTATGTAGTACTAACGTACATCCTTACACAGCCCCTCCCATATCCGGTTTGTTGTTATCCGGATCGGGCTGTCGCAACATTGATCCTGATATAAGAGGTTTTACTGTGATTATGTAGTACTAACGTACATCCTTACACAGCCCCTCACATATCCGGTTTGTTGTTATCCGGTTCGGGCTGTCGCAACATTGATCCTGATGTGAGAGGTTTTACTGTGATTATGTAGTACTAACGTACATCCTTACACAGCCCCCCCCCCCATATCCGGTTTGTTGTTATCCGGTTCGGGCTGTCGCAACATTGATCCTGATGTGAGAGGTTTTACTGTGATTATGTAGTACTAACGTACATCCTTACACAGCCCCTCCTATATCTGATTTGTTGTTATCCGGATCAGGCAGTCGCAACATTGATCCTGATGAGAGAGGTTTTACTGTGATTATGTAGTACTAACGTACATCCTTACACAGCCCCTCCCATATCCGGTTTGTTGTTATCCGGTTCGGGCTGTCGCAACATTGATCCTGCTGTGAGAGGTTTTACTGTGATTATGTAGTACTAACGTACATCCTTACACAGCCCCCCCCCATATCCGGTTTGTTGTTATCCGGTTCAGGCTGTCGAAACATTGTTCCTGATGTGAGAGGTTTTACTGTGATTATGTAGTACTAACGTACATCCTTACACAGCCCCTCCCATATCCGGTTTGTTGTTAACCGGATCGGGCTGTCGCAACATTGATCCTGATGTGAGAGGTTTTACTGTGATTATGTAGTACTAACGTACATCCTTACACAGCCCCTCCCATATCCGGTTTGTTGTTAACCGGATCGGGCTGTCGCAACATTGTTCCTGATGTGAGAGGTTTTACTGTGATTATGTAGTACTAACGTACATCCTTACACAGCCCCCCCCCATATCCGGTTTGTTGTTATCCGGTTCGGGCTGTCGAAACATTGTTCCTGATGTGAGAGGTTTTACTGTGATTATGTAGTACTAACGTACATCCTTACACAGCCCCTCCCATATCCGGTTTGTTGTTAACCGGATCGGGCTGTCGCAACATTGATCCTGATGTGAGAGGTTTTACTGTGATTATGTAGTACTAACGTACATCCTTACACAGCCCCTCCCATATCCGGTTTGTTGTTAACCGGATCGGGCTGTCGCAACATTGATCCTGATGTGAGAGGTTTTACTGTGATTATGTAGTACCAACGTACATCCTTACACAGCCCCTCCCATATCCGGTTTGTTGTTAACCGGATCGGGCTGTCGCAACATTGATCCTGATGTGAGAGGTTTTACTGTGATTATGTAGTACTAACGTACATCCTTACACAGCCCCCCCCATATCCGGTTTGTTGTTATCCGGTTCGGGCTGTCGCAACATTGATCCTGATGTGAGAGGTTTTACTGTGATTATATAGTACCAACGTACATCCTTACACAGCCCCTCCCATATCCGGTTTGTTGTTATCCGGATCGGGCTGTCGCAACATTGATCCTGATGTGAGAGGTTTTACTGTGATTATGTAGTACTAACGTACATCCTTACACAGCCCCTCCCATATCCGATTTTTTGTTATCCGGTTCGGGCTGTCGCAACATTGATCCTGATATAAGAGGTTTTACTGTGATTATGTAGTACTAACGTACATCCTTACACAGCCCCTCCCATATCCGGTTTGTTGTTATCCGGATCGGGCTGTCGCAATATTGATCCTGATATAAGAGGTTTTACTGTGATTATGTAGTACTAACGTACATCTTTACACAGCCCCTCCCATATCCGGTTTGTTGATATCCGGATTGGGCTGTCGCAACATTGATCCTGATGTGAGAGGTTTTACTGTGATTATGTACTACTAACGTACATCCTTACACAGCCTCTCCCATATCCGGTTTGATGTTATCCGGATCGGGCTGTCGCAACATTGAGCCTGATGTGAGAGGTTTTACTGTGATTATGTAGTACTAACGTACATCCTTACACAGCCCCTCCCATATCCGGTTTGTTGTTATCCGGATCGGGCTGTCGCAACATTGATCCTGATATAAGAGGTTTTACTGTGATTATGTAGTACTAACGTACATCCTTACACAGCCCCTCACATATCCGGTTTGTTGTTATCCGGTTCGGGCTGTCGCAACATTGATCCTGATGTGAGAGGTTTTACTGTGATTATGTAGTACTAACGTACATCCTTACACAGCCCCCCCCCCATATCCGGTTTGTTGTTATCCGGTTCGGGCTGTCGCAACATTGATCCTGATGTGAGAGGTTTTACTGTGATTATGTAGTACTAACGTACATCCTTACACAGCCCCTCCTATATCTGATTTGTTGTTATCCGGATCAGGCAGTCGCAACATTGATCCTGATGAGAGAGGTTTTACTGTGATTATGTAGTACTAACGTACATCCTTACACAGCCCCTCCCATATCCGGTTTGTTGTTATCCGGTTCGGGCTGTCGCAACATTGATCCTGCTGTGAGAGGTTTTACTGTGATTATGTAGTACTAACGTACATCCTTACACAGCCCCCCCCCATATCCGGTTTGTTGTTATCCGGTTCAGGCTGTCGAAACATTGTTCCTGATGTGAGAGGTTTTACTGTGATTATGTAGTACTAACGTACATCCTTACACAGCCCCTCCCATATCCGGTTTGTTGTTAACCGGATCGGGCTGTCGCAACATTGATCCTGATGTGAGAGGTTTTACTGTGATTATGTAGTACTAACGTACATCCTTACACAGCCCCTCCCATATCCGGTTTGTTGTTAACCGGATCGGGCTGTCGCAACATTGTTCCTGATGTGAGAGGTTTTACTGTGATTATGTAGTACTAACGTACATCCTTACACAGCCCCCCCCCATATCCGGTTTGTTGTTATCCGGTTCGGGCTGTCGAAACATTGTTCCTGATGTGAGAGGTTTTACTGTGATTATGTAGTACTAACGTACATCCTTACACAGCCCCTCCCATATCCGGTTTGTTGTTAACCGGATCGGGCTGTCGCAACATTGATCCTGATGTGAGAGGTTTTACTGTGATTATGTAGTACTAACGTACATCCTTACACAGCCCCTCCCATATCCGGTTTGTTGTTAACCGGATCGGGCTGTCGCAACATTGATCCTGATGTGAGAGGTTTTACTGTGATTATGTAGTACCAACGTACATCCTTACACAGCCCCTCCCATATCCGGTTTGTTGTTAACCGGATCGGGCTGTCGCAACATTGATCCTGATGTGAGAGGTTTTACTGTGATTATGTAGTACTAACGTACATCCTTACACAGCCCCCCCCATATCCGGTTTGTTGTTATCCGGTTCGGGCTGTCGCAACATTGATCCTGATGTGAGAGGTTTTACTGTGATTATATAGTACCAACGTACATCCTTACACAGCCCCTCCCATATCCGGTTTGTTGTTATCCGGATCGGGCTGTCGCAACATTGATCCTGATGTGAGAGGTTTTACTGTGATTATGTAGTACTAACGTACATCCTTACACAGCCCCTCCCATATCCGATTTTTTGTTATCCGGTTCGGGCTGTCGCAACATTGATCCTGATATAAGAGGTTTTACTGTGATTATGTAGTACTAACGTACATCCTTACACAGCCCCTCCCATATCCGGTTTGTTGTTATCCGGATCGGGCTGTCGCAACATTGATCCTGATGTGAGAGGTTTTACTGTGATTATGTACTTCTAACGTACATCCTTACACAGCCCCTCCCATATCCGATTTGATGTTATCCGGATCGGGCTGTCGCAACATTGATCCTGATGTGAGAGGTTTGACTGTGATTATGTAGTACTAACGTACATCCTTACACAGCCCCTCCCATATACGGTTTGTTGTTATCCGGGTCGGGATGTCGCAACATTGATCCTGATATAAGAGGTTTTACTGTGATTATGTAGTACTAACGTACATCCTTACACAGCCCCTCCCATATTCGGTTTGTTGTTATCCGGGTCGGGATGTCGCAACATTGATCCTGATATAAGAGGTTTTACTGTGATTATGTAGTACTAACGTACATCCTTACACAGCCCCTCCCATATCCGGTTTGTTGTTATCCGGTTCGGGCTGTCGCAACATTGATCCTGATGTGAGAGGTTTTACTGTGATTATGTAGTACTAACGTACATCCTTACACAGTCCCTCCCATATCCGGTTTGTTGTTATCCGGATCGGGCTGTCGCAACATTGATCCTGATGTGAGAGGTTTTACTGTGATTATGTAGTACTAACGTACATCCTTACACAGCCCCTCCCATATACGGTTTGTTGTTATCCGGATCGGGCTTTCGCAACATTGATCCTGATATAAGAGGTTTTACTGTGATTATGTAGTACTAACGTACATCCTTACACAGCTCCTCCCATATCCGGTTTGTTGTTATCCGGGTCGGGATGTCGCAACATTGATCCTGATATAAGAGGTTTTACTGTGATTATGTAGTACTAACGTACATCCTTACACAGCCCCTCCCATATCCGATTTTTTGTTATCCGGTTCGGGCTGTCGCAACATTGATCCTGATATAAGAGGTTTTACTGTGATTATGTAGTACTAACGTACATCCTTACACAGCCCCTCCCATATCCGGTTTGTTGATATCCGGATCGGGCTGTCGCAACATTGATCCTGATATAAGAGGTTTTACTGTGATTATGTAGTACTAACGTACATCCTTACACAGCCCCTCCCATATCCGGTTTGTTGATATCCGGATCGGGCTGTCGCAACATTGATCCTGATATAAGAGGTTTTACTGTGATTATGTAGTACTAACGTACATCCTTACACAGCCCCTCCCATATCCGATTTTTTGTTATCCGGTTCGGGCTGTCGCAACATTGATCCTGATATAACAGGTTTTACTGTGATTATGTAGTACTAACGTACATCCTTACACAGTCCCTCCCATATCCGGTTTGTTGTTATCCGGATCGGGCTGTCGCAACATTGATCCTGATGTGAGAGGTTTTACTGTGATTATGTAGTACTAACGTACATCCTTACACAGCCCCTCCCATATCCGATTTTTTGTTATCCGGTTCGGGCTGTCGCAACATTGATCCTGATATAAGAGGTTTTACTGTGATTATGTAGTACTAACGTACATCCTTACACAGCCCCTCCCATATCCGGTTTTGTTATCCGGATCGGGCTGTCGCAACATTGATCCTGATGTGAGAGGTTTTACTGTGATTATGTACTTCTAACGTACATCCTTACACAGCCCCTCCCATATCCGATTTGATGTTATCCGGATCGGGCTGTCGCAACATTGATCCTGATGTGAGAGGTTTGACTGTGATTATGTAGTACTAACGTACATCCTTACACAGCCCCTCCCATATACGGTTTGTTGTTATCCGGGTCGGGATGTCGCAACATTGATCCTGATATAAGAGGTTTTACTGTGATTATGTAGTACTAACGTACATCCTTACACAGCCCCTCCCATATTCGGTTTGTTGTTATCCGGGTCGGGATGTCGCAACATTGATCCTGATATAAGAGGTTTTACTGTGATTATGTAGTACTAACGTACATCCTTACACAGCCCCTCCGATATTCGGTTTGTTGTTATCCGGGTCGGGATGTCGCAACATTGATCCTGATATAAGAGGTTTTACTGTGATTATGTAGTACTAACGTACATCCTTACACAGTCCCTCCCATATCCGGTTTGTTGTTATCCGGATCGGGCTGTCGCAACATTGATCCTGATGTGAGAGGTTTTACTGTGATTATGTAGTACTAACGTACATCCTTACACAGCCCCTCCCATATCCGGGTTGTTGTTATCCGGTTCGGGCTGTCGCAACATTGATCCTGATGTGAGAGGTTTTATTGTGATTATGTAGTACTAACGTACATCCTTACACAGCCCCCCCATATCCGGTTTGTTGTTATCCGGTTCGGGCTGTCGCAACATTGATCCTGATGTGAGAGGGTTTACTGTGATTATGTAGTACTAACGTACATCCTTACACAGTCCCTCCCATATCCGGTGTGTTGTTATTCGGATCGGGCTGTCGCAACATTGATCCTGATGTGAGAGGTTTTACTGTGATTATGTAGTACTAACGTACATTCTTACACAGCCCCTCCCATATCCGGTTTGTTGTTATCCGGTTCGGGCTGTCGCAACATTGATCCTGATGTGAGAGGTTTTACTGTGATTATGTAGTACTAACGTACATCCTTACACAGCCCCCCCCAGATCCGGTTTGTTGTTATCCGGTTCGGGCTGTCGCAACATTGATCCTGATGTGAGAGGTTTTACTGTGATTATGTAGTACTAACGTACATCCTTACACAGCCCCTCCCATATCTGGTTTGTTGTTATCCGGATCGGGCAGTCGCAACATTGATCCTGATGAGAGATTTTTTACTGTGATTATGTAGTACTAACGTACATCCTTACACAGCCCCTCCCATATCCGGTTTGTTGTTATCCGGATCGGGCTGTCGCAACATTGATCCTGATGTGAGAGGTTTTACTGTGATTATGTAGTACTAACGTACATCCTTACACAGCCCCTCCAAAAACCCGGTTTGTTGTTATCCGGATCGGGCGGTCGCAACATTGATCCTGATGTGAGAGGTTTTACTGTGATTATGTACTACTAACGTACATCCTTACACAGCCCCTCCCATATCCGGTTTGTTGTTATCCGGGTTGGGATGTCGCAACATTGATCCTGATATAAGAGGTTTTACTGTGATTATGTAGTACTAACGTACATCCTTACACAGTCCCTCCCATATCCGGTTTGTTGTTGTCCGGATCGGGCTGTCGCAACATTGATCCTGATGTGAGAGGTTTTAGTGTGATTAAGTAGTACTAACGTACATTCTTACACAGCCCCTCCCATATCCGGTTTGTTGTTATCCGGTTTGGGCTGTCGCAACATTGATCCTGATGTGAGAGGTTTTACTGCGATTATGTAGTACTAACGTACATCCTTACACAGCCCCTCCCATATCTGGTTTGTTGTTATCTGGATCGGGCAGTCGCAACATTGATCCTGATGTGAGAGGTTTTACTGTGATTATGTAGTACTAACGTACATCCTTACACAGCCCCATCCCCATATCCAGTTTGTTATTATTCGGTTCGGGCTGTCGCAACATTGATCCTGATGTGAGAGGTTTTACTGTGATTATGTAGTACTAACGTACATCCTTACACAGCCTCCCCCCATATCCGGTTTGTTGTTATCCGGGTCGGGATCTCGCAACATTGATCCTGATATAAGAGGTTTTACTGTGATTATGTAGTACTAACGTACATCCTTACACAGTCCCTCCCATATCCGGTTTGTTGTTATCCGGATCGGGATGTCGCAACATTGATCCTGATATAAGAGGTTTTACTGTGATTATGTAGTACTAACGTACATCCTTACACAGTCCCTCCCATATCCGGTTTGTTGTTGTCCGGATCGGGCTGTCGCAACATTGATCCTGATGTGAGAGGTTTTACTGTGATTATGTAGTACTAACGTACATTCTTACACAGCCCCTCCCATATCCGGTTTGTTGTTATCCGGTTTGGGCTGTCGCAACATTGATCCTGATGTGAGAGGTTTTACTGTGATTATGTAGTACTAACGTACATCCTTACACAGCCCCACCCCCCATATCCGGTTTGTTGTTATCCGGTTCGGGCTGTCGCAACATTGATCCTGATGTGAGAGGTTTTACTGTGATTATGTAGTACTAATGTACATCCTTACACAGCCCCTCCCATATCTGGTTTGTTGTTATCCGGATCGGGCAGTCGCAACATTGATCCTGATGTGAGAGGTTTTACTGTGATTATGTAGTACTAACGTACATCCTTACACAGCCCCACCCCCATATCCGGTTTGTTATTATTCGGTTCGGGCTGTCGCAACATTGATCCTGATGTGAGAGGTTTTACTGTGATTATGTAGTACTAACGTACATCCTTACACAGCCCCCCCCCCATATCCGGTTTGTTGTTATCCGGGTCGGGATGTCGCAACATTGATCTTGATATAAGAGGTTTTACTGTGATTATGTAGTACTAACGTACATCCTTACACAGTCCCTCCCATATCCGGTTTGTTGTTATCCGGATCGGGCTGTCGCAACATTGATCCTGATGTGAGAGGTTTTACTGTGATTATGTAGTACTAACGTACATTCTTACACAGCCCCTCCCATATCCGGTTTGTTGTTATCCGGTTTGGGCTGTCGCAACATTGATCCTGATGTGAGAGGTTTTACTGTGATTATGTAGTACTAACGTACATCCTTACACAGCCCCCCCCATATCCGGTTTGTTGTTATCCGGTTCGGGCTGTCGCAACATTGATCCTGATGTGAGAGGTTTTACTGTGATTATGTAGTACTAACGTACATCCTTACACAGCCCCTCCCATATCTGGTTTGTTGCTATCCGGATCGGGCAGTCGCAACATTGATCCTGATGTGAGAGGTTTTACTGTGATTATGTAGTACTAACGTACATCCTTACACAGCCCCTCCCATATCCGGTTTGTTGTTATCCGGTTCGGGCTGTCGCAACATTGATCCTGATGTGAGAGGTTTTACTGTGATTATGTAGTACTAACGTACATCCTTACACAGCCCCACCCCCGTATCCGGTTTGTTATTATTCGGTTCGGGCTGTCGCAACATTGTTCCTGATGTGAGAGGTTTTACTCTGATTATGTAGTACTAACGTACATCCTTACACAGCCCCTCCCATATCCGGTTTGTTGATATCCGGATTGGGCTGTCGCAACATTGATCCTGATGTGAGAGGTTTTACTGTGATTATGTAGTACTAACGTACATCCTTACACAGCCCCACCCCCATATCCGGTTTGTTATTATTCGGTTCGGGCTGTCGCAACATTGTTCCTGATGTGAGAGGTTTTACTGTGATTATGTAGTACTAACGTACATCCTTACACAGCCCCTCCCATATCCGGTTTGTTGATATCCGGATTGGGCTGTCGCAACATTGATCCTCATGTGAGAGGTTTTACTGTGATTATGTAGTACTAACGTACATCCATACACAGCCAGTCCCATATCCGGTTTGTTATTATTCGGTTCGGGCTGTCGCAACATTGTTCCTGATGTGAGAGGTTTTACTGTGATTATGTAGTACTAACGTACATCCTTACACAGCCCCTCCCATATCCGGTTTGTTGTTATCCGGATCGGGCTGTCGCAACATTGATCCTGATGTGAGAGGTTTTACTGTGATTATGTAGTACTAACGTACATCCTTACACAGCCCCTCCCATATCCGGTTTGTTGTTATCCGGATCGGGCTGTCGCAACATTGATCCTGATGTGAGAGGTTTTACTGTGATTATGTAGTACTAACGTACATCCTTACACAGCCCCTCCCATATCCGGTTTGTTGTTATCCGGATCGGGCTGTCGCAACATTGATCCTGATGTGAGAGGTTTTACTGTGATTATGTAGTACTAACGTACATCCTTACACAGCCCCTCCCATATCCGGTTTGTTGTTATCCGGATCGGGCTGTCGCAACATTGATCCTGATGTGAGAGGTTTTACTGTGATTATGTAGTACTAACGTACATCCTTACACAGCCCCTCCCATATCCGGTTTGTTGTTATCCGGATCGGGCAATCGCAACATTGATCCTGATGTGAGAGGTTTTATTGTGATTCATTAGTCCACACTCTTCTTATATAAGCCTATTTTATAACGAAATTTATCAAGTTAGAAATACTATTTGTAAAATATTTGAACTTGTGAGGTCGTAGCACACTGTCGCTACACAACAAAGGGTGTCACAATAAAGGTCTAAAACGGTTACTGCACACACCTGTAAGCCATAAATATTAATATATGTTGAAATGTTTCATCACGTGACTCGATCACTGGAGAGGCGCTTTATTTGGACATCGAGGGACCATGCAGATTTATGGCGACGAATCTCTGGAAATGCAGAAAAAGCAGATCCAGCACACACCTTCATCTTGGGAAAGTTACCACCCCAGCAAAAGGGAAAGCGATGAGAAATGTCATTCTAATAGGTTGGAACAATTTTGAGCACCATAACGAAGCGAATAAAATTTGAAGAGGGGATGAAACCCGTACAGAAACGATCTAAAGGGAAACACGAAAGTCAGTCAATATTCAGGACTGGATGGAGTCAATTTTCAAGACTTGAAGGGGTTAAGTTCTAGGACTCAAAGGAATTAAAATGCAGGACTCGAGGGAGAAATACATAAAGTTCAGTAAGAAATGTTAAATTAAAATAAAGTAAAACCTCAATGTAACGTAATAAATGAGATTAATAATGGAGATATTTAAATAGAAAGTGATGCTAAACGAAGGAGATTATTAAGTAATGTGCTATAATAAATGAGATTATTAAGGGAGATATTTAAATAGAAAGTGATGCTAAACGAAGGAGATTATTAAGTAATGGGCTATAATAAATAAGATTATTAAGGGAGATATTTAAATAGAAAGTGATGCTAAACGAAGGAGATTATTAAGTAATGGGCTATAATAAATGAGATTAATAAGGGAGATAGATATTTAAATAGAAAGTGATGCTAAACGAAGGAGATTATTTAGTAATGGGCTATAATATAATAAGATTATTAAGGGAGATATTTAAATAGAAAGTGATGCTAAACGAAGGAGATTATTAAGTAATGGGCTATAATAAATGAGATTAATAAGGGAGATAGATATTTAAATAGAAAGTGATGCTAAATGAAGGAGATTATTAAGTAATGGGCTATAATATAATAACATTATTAAGGGAGATATTTAAATAGAAAGTGATGCTAAACGAAGGAGATTATTAAGTAATGGGCTATAATAAATGAGATTAATAAGGGAGATATTTAAATAGAAAGTGATGCTAAACGAAGGAGATTATTAAGTAATGGGCTATATAAGTGAAGGAGATAGAAACGTAGTACGAGAGATAAAATAAGGGAGATTATCGAATAGTAAGTGGAATTAATAAGGGAGTGATATAATAAAGTCAGTTACAGCAAAGAAGCTTATCGAATGAAAAAAGAAAGTGAAACTTACGAGATCCTTGAATAAGTGCATTTGTGTCTAGTGAATTGAACCCAGGAACCACGCAAGTAATAAATAATAATTTATCTGAAATTTAAAGCCAACTCTTCAAAGTTAAAATATTAGGAACTTTTAAACATTCTATTAATTTTTAAACAGTATAATTTACTTCAAAAGTAAAATTCATCCAACTAATTGCAGTAACCTTTATAAGCCTTAAGATAATTAAGGACAGTTTAAATAGAATTGTTAACTTAAATATAAATATAAGAGTCTTGATGCCTACCGGTAAAATTAGAGTTAGTTAAATCTAATCATACGAGTATGTAACTACCTATAAATACTACCGTTTTGACCTCGCGATTAAAATAACTCAGTTATTGTAATTATTGTATAAGTAACTGCGTATTGAATTGATTTCCTTAGAGTCAAATGATGATGTACGCAACGTACAGTATAGACGTTGATTCGATTTGTAGAATCTTGTACAAATTTTCAATTGATAATAAAATACTATTTATTCATGCACTAAAGCTCAAATACATTGTTTTAAAAATTGTAGTGGATGCCACTTGATGTCAGTTGAAAAAATATTATTCATTACTAAAATTTATTAAACTAATTTTATTTTTGTATGGGAGATAAAATGTTCACAAATTTTCCTTATGTATTGCATACATAA
>JBAIZL010000004.1:5967054-5989554 GCA_036971475.1 Prosapia bicincta | reverse complement strand
GAATGCAAAATCATCAGTACTATCTGACGGGGGGTGGGACTTTACACTAGCTTTAGCACAAATATTTAGGAAACTACTTTCATCCTTCACTAATATTTAAAACCAATAAACTATGTTCTAAAGTCTTTCCTTTTCATATGCACAAAACACATCTTCTTTTCATGTCAGCACTTTGTCTCTCTGTGTCGACACATCGCCACCGTATGCCAGCACAGTATGCCTCTATAGCAGCACATATAGTCTTCTTGTGGTTCTAGTAAGAGTTGGGGAACTCCACACAATATTTTAGCATTTTAGATTCAGAATCGCCAAATCGGTCGAGATTTTGTCCTAGTAAACCAATATTTGTGGTGCTGTTGTACAGTCCTGAGTAGCGGCGTCTACTCGACCTACGCTGCTAGCAAATCGCCTCTCCCGCTCTCTCTCCCTCCCGCACTCTCTGTCTCTACCCCTCTATCACTCCCACTCTCTCTCTGCCTCTCTCCCCCTCCCTTTCTGTCTATATCTCTCCCTCCCTCTCTCACTCCCACTCTTTCTCTCACCGCTTCCTCTCTCTCTTTATCTCTTATTCCTCTTTCTCCCTCCCTCCCTCTCTCTCTCTCTCTCTCTCTCTCTCTCTCTTTCTATATATATATATATATATATATACATAGAAAGAGAGAGAGAGAGAGAAAGAGTTAAGCTTTGCAAAAACACTGTATCTGCGCATATCCTCGCAAATGAAAAATTCATTTGTCCATTTAATATTTCCACATTTTACGAACGTTGCCAAAGCGTCTTTTCGTTTCTAAAATAAAACATTTTTCATAAATATGTATAAACAAGACAGACGAAGAGACGTTGCCAGTAGCAAACTATAAAACTGACCTCATTCGGATAGCCCGCATTATTTCAATAAGACTTTTAAACAAAAACCGGAGGAAACGAGCTTCCAATTTGGTTTTACTTGGCCCGGTTTACATTTAAGTTTTCCCTGTATCATGAGCTACTCTTACCTTACCTCCTTTATAAGATTAGTTTGTCTTTCTTTTATTTATTTTTATTTATTTTGCTGTGTGTTTCATGTACAAGTAGATATGTTTTATTCAAATTCCCGTTACGTTTAAGTAATAATAGAGTCGGCTTGTGAGTTAAGGTCATTAAAAAAAAAAAACAAATAACTGCACGGGAAATAACAAAACAACATACCTTGTTGTCTTACGGGTTTCTATAACTTATGGAATCTTCATCACTGACACCAATACAAATGTACAACTATATCTAAACCTGTGACGCAAAGCAAGGTATATTTATATTTCAAGTAACGTCCTGTTGCTTTTCTCTGTAGACTTAGATATAGGGGTTGTTAAATGTTGACAATTACTCCATCACCCAATAAATTCTTTGTTACTCCCACCACCTATATTCACGGCGAGACCACGCCCCTTTACAAGGGGAGACCATGCCTCTTTACATAGGGAGACCACGCCTCTTTACTTGGGGAGGCCACGCATCTTTCGGGAATTGGTCGAACGGTTATAGGAGGGGCTGTAAATGAGTTAACTTAGTTAGTACTATAAATGTGTTTTTGTTTGCCTCTGAGGATGTTTGTTTTGCAACCGAAATGTTTATTAAGTAAATATGAAACTATTATGGTGAGGGAGTGTTGGTGTAGGTATTGAAATGTGGTGTAAGATGGGCGTTTATTCCTGAGAAATTTCTCGACAATCGAGCGGATTTCGAAAATAGGCCTTTTTTATATGGCTATAATTTCCGTACGATTTATCCTCTATTTGTGTTTTACGACATTTAAAGGCCCCTTATTCTTGTTTAAAAGGTATTTGTGAGTATAAAATATAGAAAACCAAAACGGGGGCCGTCAAATTGTGTTTATAAAGTTTTGCGTGTATTTTTAACAATATCAGTTACACTAAGAAGATATAATGATGTCATATAAAGAGCCCAATTAGAGCTGGTTTAAATTAATTAATTACATCTGTAACGGTAAGGGCGCGATGCTAGAAGAGTCTAACCTTTACAGGCATATATTGGCTGTAACAGCTGTGGTCTGTTGTTTAACAACGCTCTATATTAATTAAACGAGAGAGGAGAGGCCGTTATTAGATATTTCTCCTGAGGCGTTTGTCCGATGAAACTTAGCACGGAACAAACAGCCTCCTAAATATCTTGGTAATAATTTAGCTCGGGACTAAGTGCAAACTGCCCAAGCCAGTAACAACAGTAAACATTTAAAGTATTTAGGTTTGGGCCTGTCAGCTTATGCGGTCACCTCCCGTTTCCGTTTGTTTCAAAGATTGGCCTTTTAGTGTAGCATGTTATAATAAGGTGATTTTGTACAAAGTACGGATTTTGTAAAATCGTATTACATTGTGATAAAGTGAGGGTTTAGGTTGCAAGAAAGATAGAATAAATTGTGTTTGTCTGAAATATTGCTTACAAAGTCTGCTAATGTTGAACATAATACCAAGGGAACATTAACCAGAAATATGGACGGTAATGAGACAACAGTAGAATAATGTATATAGGCATATAGAATCTGACATATAATAATGTTAGTTTATCAACACATTGTTGAAATTAAATTAATAATTATAGGTAAACAACCGTTTTAGAAACGGTTTCGATTGCCTAGCGTTTCATTAAATGGTCCGTGTCTAACATTAGTTGCACGTTAAAGTGTGTATTGCTGGATGAAAGATCCTTTGAAGTATATATATATATATATATATATATATATATATATATATTAAATATGGTGATATGTTTTCTTGTAATATAGTTAATAAATTAAAAATATTTCATAAATAAGAATACTTTTAATGAATATATTTATTCAAAGCTTTTCGCCGATAAAATAGTATCAGCATCTTCAGGAAAATAATTATCTAATATAATTCAGATTAGATAATTATTTTCCTGAAGATGCTGATACTATTTTATCGGCGAAAAACTTTGAATAAATATATTCATTAAATGTATTCTTGTTTATGAAATATTTTTAATTTATTAAATATATATAAATATAAATAATTATATATATATATATATATATATATATATATATATATACACACACCTACACACTTACATACAAGATATCACACGCGCGCCATCCGCATGCACTTTTAACGTAAAGAATTTTAGCTATATATTGTTAATTAGAAAAAAAAAACTATTTTATCAAAAAAATGAAAAAACTTATTCATTGAAAAGGAAAAAAATTGTGAGTTATTAACAAAAAGAATTTTATAAAGGCGGACTATAAAACGAAAATTGTTCATTAAAAAGTAATGAAGAGAAAAGTAGGAGCTCCTTACGTTTCTAGCTAGAGGAATATTTTATCTGCAGCATCTAGTAGCTTCTATATTTACAATGTTAAGTAGATTCTTCTCATTATTTTAGCTGACGACTTCATAGATAATGTGTTAAGGTTTAGAATATCGTCTGTTAAACGCACAACTTCAAACACTATTGTTGAGCTGATAAAGTTTTTGAACTGATATGGCGTGTATGTTGGAATTGTTTGGTTAGGTGTGTGTGTGTGTGTGTTTGTGTGTGTGTGTGTGTGTGTTTGTGTGTGTGTGTGTGTGTGTGGGTGTGTGTGTGTGTGCGTGCGTGCATGTGTGTGTGTGTGTGTGTGTTTCTTAGTTTGTGCGAGTGTGTGTATGTGCGCGAGCGAGTGCGTGTGTATGTGTGTATGTGCGCGTGTGAGTGCGTTATGTGGCTGCGCGTGCATGTGAGTGTTTCTTAGTGTGTGCGCGTAGATGTGTGTGTGTGTGTGTGTGCGTTTGTGCGTGAACGTGTGTGTGTGTGTACGTGTGTGTGTGTGCTCCTGCGTGTGTATGTTTCTTAGTGTGTACGAGTAGATGTGTGTGTGTGTATGTGTGTGTCTGTGTGTGCTTGTGTTTCTTAGTGTGCGCTAGCGTGTATGTGTGAAACTATAGAGTTTGGGGGATAAAACGCATGTTAAACCCCACGGAATCGCCCACTTGAGGTAATTGTAGAGAATTTCCTAAACAGATGGAGACACGATTTTAAAGTGCATACATTTTAGCTAAGATGTATTTTATGAAAACAATTTGTGTTATTCTAAGAAATAATTTCTAAACTAATCTGTGTACAATAGTTTGCAATAAAAATATTTAAATTGCAAGATGAATAAAGAAGAATGATTAGCTATGCTCAGTTGTACAATACTCACTCCACAAATGTTACCTCGCAGTTAAACATTTTGACAATAACTAGTTCTGTGACGTTCCAGATAAAAACTACTGGTACAATGAAGCCAGGGAGGCGCTGCACGCCAGGCTTGCGGAGGCGACGGGGAAGCGACCACGCGCCAGGAATGTCATCTTGCTGGTAGGGGACGGTTTGGGTATGTCTACACTCACAGCGGCCAGGGTCTACAAGGGACAGCGTCAGGGGCAACTAGGCGAAGATACTGTGATGGCATGGGACAAGTTTCCTGCGGTGGCCTTGGCCAAGGTAGGAGTCCTTCTCCCTGCCTATCTATCACTTATTCATTTCCTCCTTATATTTCTCCACATTCTTCATCTATGTTCCTTCTATCCCTACCTCTTTCTACCTCCAATTCTCTTCTCCCGCCCAAATATCAACCTCCCTCTCTCTACCTAACTTTCCCTCTTCTAGAATCCATTACCTGCTGGGAATGACGGCCATTCTTATTAGATACAATTTTTAATGTTTTAACAGGTACTTTCAACCAAACCTACTTTTAAAGCAACACATATACTTTCATTACAACCTATATTTTATATAGGTTTAATTATATTTGCATGATTGTATTTTAGGCTATATACATTAAAAATATATATTAAACATTATATTAAATTTTATTATTGTACTCTTAAATAATTTTTAATACAAAGGATCAAACTTTTTTATAACAAGGCTTGCAACAATTTTACACTTTACTAATTTTCTGTCTACATTTACTTTTAAAACTTCAAGTGCACATTCCAGGAGTTATAGATTATGATTAGGCGTGTAGTATATAGATGTTTTACAATCTTATGTTATATATCGTTTCATTGCGTGAAGTTTATCATGACTATTTTACCGATGGTACCTGTTACCAGGGTGCGCGTGTGCCTAAAAACGAGTGCGGAGGTGTTAACCCTCCCCCCACTTCGAGCCTTGGCTCTAATAATAGAAAAATTATACAACTCTTATATTTCCCATTTTCTGAATCAATAATTAGTTAGGGGAACTACGAAAGTTTATCACTAAGATTATAGCATGGACGTTTTGTCTTCCTAGAACCATCATTTATTAGAACTTTAAGAAAATGAACCTTTTGTTTTATACTTCGTTTACGCAAAATAAAATGGGTCATTTTGAATAAAGTCGACTTTTTTTCTTATAAAATAGCTAAAATACTTCACACACACACACACACACACACACACACACACACACACACACACACACACACACACACACACACACACACACACACACACACACACACACACACACCACACTAACTCATACGCATAAATTAACACCATTCAGCGGTAGACATAATTTTTATCCTTAATAATATATTTATTATTTACGTAGTTCTCACCATGTTTTATATATATATATATATATATATATATATATATATATATATATATATACATTTTTTTCTATACAGCTAATAATTTTATAATTTCACCGTTTCATAGACGTACAACCTGGACGCACAGATTGGCGAATCCTCTGCCTGTGCTACAGCGCTGCTGTGCGGAGTTAAAGCAAACTTCGAGACTGTGGGCCTCGACGGTCGCGGCCACTTCGAGAACTGTTACTCCAGTTTCAACTCCAAAGTGGACTCCCTGCTAGAATGGGCAAGACAAGAAGGTAAGTCTTGACTAGAAACACTACCCTAGCGTTTGATGTATTTCCCTTGGGGAAGGGAACAACGATCGTGAATTTAACCCACGTGGAATATACAACTGTCTACTAAAGCTCTACACAAACATCTATTACATTGTTAAACCTCACGAATGGGCAAGAAAACATAGCAGCTAAAGACCTAACGTTTCTGCTAACTCTCACTTCTAATTAGACACTGAATATCCACTAATTGCTCTACTAATTAACTACAAACATATATAATCTCTCATTGTACAATCATTAATAACCTTGTTAATTGTCATAGCACTCTATACACTCAGTAACCATCTAATGTTCACCATTCTAGTTTTTTCTTTTTTTATTCTTATAAATAAATCTTTTATTCTCGCAACTGAATCTTTATTTTTCCCTACAATATTACAATTTTAGTTCCTTTACTTTTATTAAATCACTTACTGGTAACTAAACTCTTTAAACAATTATTCCTTTCTATCTCCCGAAACACCTCTATTATTCGTTATACAGTATCCTTACATTTATACATCTATTAAACACACATTTCTTTCTGCTTCTATTAAAACATTTGCGTTTTTTTTGTTGGCAATTAAACCCTTTAAACCTTTTAAATTCCTACATTTCTCCATCTCACGAAACCCCTCTAAATTATCTATACATTCTCCCTTAATTATATATATATATTTTCAACTCTCAGTTTTTTTTTTTTTTACTTTGATTAAAATATTCACTCTCTTTTGAAGGTCATTAAACCCTCTAAACCTTTTAAATTCCTACGCCTCTCTATCTCACATAACTCCTCTAAATTCTCTAAATAGCATCTCTTACATTTTTTAACTCATTAAATGATTGTAGTCATGCCAAATCAAAGTTTATACACTTTTCATTGGATGAACAAGCAAAAGAAATCTTCCATCCAAGAACTATGCTTACGGGCAGAATCCACATCCGCCTGAGTGTATTTGTATTGAGTTATGAATTTGTGGATTTAGTTTTGCAAATTGCGTCCAATAATAGAAGCTCTAAGTACTACTAGTTTATTGTGTTTTGCGCCGAAATTATTATTTCCAAGATAAATAAATAACAATAACCCTTGATAGAAATATTTGAACACCCTTCATGTACATTTCGAAAACACAGTTAGCATCATCAGAAGGTTACAAACATGAGAATATTTGTAACCTTCTGATGATGCTAACTGTGTTGGCGAAATGTACATCAAGGGTGTTTAAATATTTGTAGCAGGGGTTATTTATTTATCATAATTACGCTACTGTGCTCTGTATAAAACTTCATTATTTCCAAGGCGAACTGGAAGACAGGAACAAGGGATCCCTCAGTGTAAGATATCTTTGATGATTTTTAAGTAAACACGTTTGTTCCAAATACGATTTTGAGAATCATTCTAAAACCAATGTTTCTTTAACACATACGTGTTTTATAAAATGTTCACCAAAAACTGTTGAAAACTCCGTTTTAGAAGGAAATAACACTTTCATTTCGGAAGGGTAGCAAAAGGGTGTATTTTCTGGGGCCATAAGTTTTAGTCGACAAATATAAGTACGTAAACATGTTAAATTTAGGTTTAAATCCAAAAGCTGTACAGATAGGTGGAATTTCTCCTGTGCCCCAAAATTGTTTTCTCCTTTTTCTCTCTTCTTACTTTCCACTTCTTTTTTCCATTTCCCCTCTTTTACGTTTTATCTGGCCCTTCTCGCTCGTACTCTCTCCCCCTCACCCTTACACACACACACACACACACACACACACACACACACACACACACACACACACACACACACACACACACACACACACACACACACACACACACACACACACACACACACACACACACACACACACACACACACACACACACACACACACACACACACACACACACACACACACACACACACACACACACACACACACACACACACACACACACACACACACACACACACACACACACACACACACACACACACACACACACACACACACACACACACACACACACACACACACACACACACACACACACACACACACACACACACACACACACACACACACACACACACACACACACACACACACACACACACACACACACACACACACACACACACACACACACACACACACACACACACACACACACACACACACACACACACACACACACACACACACACACACACACACACACACACACACACACACACACACACACACACACACACACACACACACACACACACACACACACACACACACACACACACACACACACACACACACACACACACACACACACACACACACACACACACACACACACACACACACACACACACACACACACACACACACACACACACACACACACACACACACACACACACACACACACACACACACACACACACACACACACACACACACACACACACACACACACACACACACACACACACACACACACACACACACACACACACACACACACACACACACACACACACACACACACACACACACACACACACACACACACACACACACACACACACACACACACACACACACACACACACACACACACACACACACACACACACACACACACACACACACACACACACACACACACACACACACACACACACACACACACACACACACACACACACACACACACACACACACACACACACACACACACACACACACACACACACACACACACACACACACACACACACACACACACACACACACACACACACACACACACACACACACACACACACACACACACACACACACACACACACACACACACACACACACACACACACACACACACACACACACACACACACACACACACACACACACACACACACACACACACACACACACACACACACACACACACACACACACACACACACACACACACACACACACACACACACACACACACACACACACACACACACACACACACACACACACACACACACACACACACACACACACACACACACACACACACACACACACACACACACACACACACACACACATACACACACACACAGATGCAATGCTATTAATATTACAATAATTTACATAATATAACAACGCTTAAAAAAAATTTCGAAATAATGTCCTTAATACATAAGCAACAGTAAATAGTTTGTAAGATTTTATCTCAGTTATTGCAGCTGCAAGCCTAGAAAATAATGGCTTTTGTAAGAAAAAAATTTAACTAGGCCAACTGTAAAAGCAAGAAGTGTTGTAATGAAAATATGAAGAAATTCATAATTTTCTAATTGACTTCCTAAACAGTATTTTATATATTCTCTTGAAAATATCCGATGTAAAAGTTTAAACTATACAGTACTTTAAAGTAGTAAAATATAAAACAGCTTGTAAAATATTAAACTCACGTTTAGATTAGACTTTAACTGAGCTCACCTGCGTTAAGGGGCTTGACTTAATCGTATTAAGGCAGACGTTGTTTCCGCTTCGTAATAGGCTTAAGTTAACTTGTGTTTATCAGTATTTTTACTTAGTGTCTGCTGTGCTATAGTTGCTGAAGAATATTTTGTTGTTCTACTATCATTAAAAACTAAAGCGGCAATCAGTGTGACTGTCGACAAAAGTGAAACCATGAATGCAGTAACATGCAAACTAAATAATATGCAACGTAACCTACGCTTCAATACTGCTTTCTACATAACAATAGCTGATGTGTGCAGTCGTATGTTTTCACCCAATTTAAGCCCACTTCGTGTAGGTGTATGCGTTAGGAGTGGGTGACCTCACACTAATAATGCTTCTAGGGCACTAAATTGTAAAGAGAGACCCAAAGAAAAGCAGAACAATAATTTAAAAAGCCAATCTAGAAGTATTGAATTTCCTTAATCGAAAACAATTTCAACTTACTTTTTACAGTTCCTTCAAAGTTCTACAGTAGTTTCATGGTAGGATTTTAAATTATAAAAATAATTAAATTAATTAAATTAATTATATTCGGTTTTATAAAAGTTTTTTCTTGTGGAAAGTTTTATTTTTCCTTCAAAGCTTTGTAGTAATGGATTCTGTTCAAAAACTTCGTTAAGTGTCGCTCTTTTAATACTTTCTGACTTTAACTTTTTTTTATCGAAGTAAAAGAAATAAGAAATTATGATTTTAATGCACGAATTTCGTAAAGTGTTAATATTTATTGCAAAATATAAACCTTCATTAATATTATTTTGTGAGGCTCACTCGTCACCTACAGTAGGGTCAATAGTCACGTACAGTGGAGTTACACTAGTCTCCTACAACAGGTAGACTAGTCTCATATAATGAAGATACATTGGCCACATACAGTAGATTCATTAGTCACGTATAGTGGAGTTACAGTGGTCACCTACAGCGGAGTCACTAGTCAACGTATAGTGGAGATATGTTCGTCACAAACAACAGGGCCATTAGTCACGTATAGTGGTGTTATATTCGTCACCTTCGTATAGCGGGGTCACTAGTCAACGTATAGTGGATATACGTTCGTCACAAACAACAGGGTCATTAGTCACGTATAGTGGTGTTATATTCGTCATCTACTACAGCGATTTCACTAGTCACGTATAGTGGAGATACGTTCGTTACACACAACAGGGTCATTAGTCACGTATAGTGGTGTTATATTCGTCATCTACTACAGCGGGGTCACTAGTCACGTATAGTGGAGATACGTTCATCACAAACAACAGGGCCATTAGTCACGTATAGTGATGTTATATTCATCATTTACAACAGCGGGGTCACTAGTCACGTATAGTGGAGATACGTTCGTCACAAAAACATTGTCATTAGTCACGTATAGTGGTGTTATATTCGTCATCTACTACAGTGGGGTCACTAGTCACGTATAGTGGAGATACGTTCGTCACAAACAACAGGGCCATTAGTCACGTATAGTGGTGTTATATTCGTCATTTACTACAGCGGGGTCACTAGTCACGTATAGTGGAGATACGTTCGTCACAAACAACAGGGCCATTAGTCACGTATAGTGGTGTTATATTCGTCATCTACTACAGCGGGGCCACTAGTCACGTATAGTGGAGGTACGTTCGTCACAAACAACAGAGTCATTAGTCACGTATAGTGGTGTTATATTCGTCATCTACAGCGGGGTCACTAGTCACGTATAGTTACACTAGTCACCTACAGCTAAGTCACTACATTTCAGTTATTATTTAGAAAACATTACGATCAGAGTTTTATAGATTGTTTTTTGTCATTGAATAAAGTTCGAAACAAATCATTCCATTAGTATTTTTGTGTGTATATTTTGGAGCTTGGTGTTAAAATCTCTAACGGAAATCCCTAAAGTACTTGTTAGGGGTCGTATTTGTAACTGCTTAAAGCTAAATAAAATAAAGATTTCAACCTATGACAGAACAGATGGTTCCGTAATCCTTGTTTTATATCATTGAATAATTTTAGAAATAAACAGAAAGAAATGTAAGTGAAAAAAAGATAAATAATTGTGTTTTCATTACGTAACCTATTCTTATGTCTTTCAGTGCAATTCCTCATCACGGTAAATTTGCTTTATTTTATTGTCAACATGGAAAGATACGAAGCTCTCGGGTTGCTTTTGACTTCTCCTCTTCTTTTGGCTTTGTGTAACATTAGCTGAGCAATAATACTTAATTTTACATCTGTGTGTCTTGCTTGCACAGATATAATGAGGTTTTTACTCTGTTTTATTGGGCAAAGCTCTGGCACAGGGTAGGTCCTTAGTTAAAGCCATAAAAGGGCATTTATGTACTATTATCGAGTTTGTCCGCTGACGGATATTTTCAGTGAGAAGCAAGTAATAGAGGTGATACTCGGGACTGTGTGCACCATTACTCTACTTACTCGTGTTCTCACACCATTGTAACACGTCCGTAACAGTTATGTCGTGAAATGACTTCGTTGGGGCATTGCTTTAGTGAAGCGTTACTAGTTCCAGTTCCTTCAAGCCCAGATACTTAGTTATCAACTTATGTGATACTCGGTGGTAGGTACTAGTAGCCAGTCACAGTCACTTGGCTTATTCACTGCTACATTTATTAAAACCTGTTTTTTTATCAATGGCTTACTACAGTGACAAGTATTAGGCCCTCGTAACAACAAAACGTAAAGTTACGTAGTAGTAAAAGTTTAAGTGACCTCCCAAGGTCGATATATGACCGCAGAGTTCGCTGCTTTGGTAGAGACAGGGGAATTGCCGTTCCCATGACAACCGTGGGAGTGTGGACGCAACAGTGTTGCCATGACTAGTTGGTTGTGGGATTTATTATCATTAGTAGCATTGGGAGCTTAGCATTAGTAAGCTTTGGAGATGTCAACTGGAAACAGGCGACGCTGTTCTTGTACCTTGTGTCTGATCAAATATTTCTAACTTTTAAATCAGCTTTTAGATAATGAGTATCATTTAACCAGTTACTGACTTAGTACATTGTGACAAACTATATATATATATATATATATATATATATATATATATATATATATATATATATATATATATATATATATCGCAATATGTATTCTTGTGTATTAATAAAGAAATAAGACAAAATACAAATACAAGAATAATTACATAAAATATCTATGATTAATGAAAATAAAATAAGAGAGAAAAACATTATCTATCAAATTGCATTTAACAATGGCTATAAAAAGAAAACTGTTGATAAACTTAATTATAATATTTTGAAGAAATAAAATAATAATTTAATTTACAAAAATATAGATGAAAATGTCATGTGGACTTCATTTACATTTTTTGGTAATGAAATAAAAAATATCACAAAATGGTTTAAAGGTAGCAACATCAAATTCACATATAATACTAATAATAAATTAATAAATATAATGAATAATAATAATACAATTATTAATATGCATGAAAAAAACGGTGTATATAAATTAGAATGTGACTGTTGTAATAAAGTTTATATAGGGCAAACTCAGAAAAAACTTAAAGATAGATATAAAGAGCATTTTAATGCATATAAAAAGCCAGAAATTTATAAATCAAATTATGCTAGTCATTGTACTAATAATAATCACACATTTCTTAATATAGATAATATGATACTTGTAAAAGAAATTAACAAAGGTCTGAGAATGAATATTTATGAGGCTTTACAAATACATCAATATAATACTAATAATGAGTAGATAAATGAACAAATACAAGTAAAATCTAAATTTGATAATATATTCAGTGTTTGTAATGTTAGGGCAGCAAAATAAAAGTTTGACAACACTGTAATAGATTTGACAGCGCTGTTTATTTGATCTAGTTTGAACATAAGTTAATTTTAATGCTTTAATATTCATGTTGATGTTGGTACTGTTTGCCAACGAAAAGCTTTGAATTGTAAATTCAATTATAATTCTTGTATTTGTATTTTTCTTATTTCTTTATATATATTAGTGATGGGTCAATTTAAAAATTTTATCGATTCCGATACCTATATCGATACCATGAAATCGATTCCCGATTCTCGATTCCAAATACCCTAATTAGCAACCTAATAGAAATGGGAAAATGTTATTTTTTATGATATTTTAAGAATTAACTTTGTAGCACTACTTATAATGATTATTGATGTTGAATATTGCAGTTGTATGTTAGATAATTAATAGTTAGCCTGCAAAGTTATGTGCATTCTAATTGAATTCATTAAATGTTGTTTCTAGAAAGTAACTTTTTACGAAAATACAAATCAAGAATTTATTATTTATGAGTTTTAAATATAAAGAAAACTTGAACAAAAGAAAATTAGATACTAATTACACTTGTTTTAAAATATTAAATCTCTCTAAGTATTAGGGTAACAAATTTGAGCAATTGTGCAATTAATGAATTTGTAATATCGATGTGGATATCTACTTGTAAGGTTGTTTCATTATTTAATGTATTAAACATACTATGAATTTCATATATGGTGTTTGAAATATAGAATTTATAACACCACTTGACTTAATCCATTATTCATAATACTCGGATAGTAACACAAAATTTATGATTTCCACTATTTGATTGGCCTAAACATTTAACAACATTAAACTTTATTTAAATGAATTAAATTTTGCAGTGAAAGATTGTAAAAAATTATTTTATCACTAAGCTGGAAAACATATGTAGAGTTGGTAGTTTCTGTTTGTTCCGTCATGTTCTTGTTTAGATTGGCCTGGATGTACCATCGTGAGATGTAATTAATTAGATAATTTAAAGCAAAAATAATACTTTAAGAGCCCAATTTAAATAATTTACATAAAAAATTTTAACTAAACATTGATTTTGTTTTAAAAGACACACATTTTACATTTCCATAATCCCCTCTCACTTGAATGTAATGCATTTTGAAAAGAACCTTTCTCTGGAAAATCTCATGGTTAAGTGGGTCGCTAATTATAGTTTCACAGCAACTATTAACCTTCCGCGCATCCTTCTGCGCATCTCACCTACGACTATTTGATACACGTTTCATGGGTTGCAGTAGTAAGTAGAAAGTGATTCAGGTCCCTAGTTAATAATTTCTGTTGAAAAGAAGACACAAAAACGTTTTTGCTACTAAGGATCGAGTTACAGTTACGCTGAGATTAAAATAAGTGCTGTGTGTGTTGCAGGTAAATCAACGGGGATCGTGACGAATACCCGCATCACGCACGCCACGCCGGCCGCCTTGTACGCCCACTCTGCCAGCCGCTACTGGGAGGACGACAGCAAAGTGCCGCCTTCAGCACGCAAATCCTGCAAGGACATCGCCAGGCAGCTGGTGGAAGACAACCCGGGCCGTGCCATCAACGTCAGTATACACGCAAGTTTTCCTAACAAACATTCACTGACCTGTAGCATAAGCACACAAAGCTGTACATTCATACTCAAAGAGTTACATTGTAATTCGTAGGACTCTCTGACGATGGATGATAACCGAAACGCGTGGTAGGAGTGCCAGATTGCTTTGATAGCATTAGCGTGAGCGATTAAAAATACTCACAAAGGTGAATAATGGGAAGCGGTAAATAGAGAGAGCTTTGTCTCCAGCAGAGCCACATGATTAATGGTGAAGTGTCGCGAAAATATGGGGGAGCATTGAACGCACTTGCCAAAAATTAAACATTTTGTCAGAACCCGTTTGTCGTAACGTCCAGCTAAACAAGGGGAAAGTATTGTAAGCATATTGGTGTTTAAATAGGGTCTACATCACATTTAATACTGAGATCACATTACATACAAAACCTAGAACAGTATTACACAAACAACGCAACTGTACATGTTTGCTATGACGGCAGAAGTTGCCAGTGATCCTGATAGTGCTGAGTGTGAAATCTTGAACTATATAGTACTGTAGTGTGTATGTGTATGTGTGAGTGTGTGTGTGTGTGTGTGTGTGCATGCGAACACATCCGTGCATGTGCGTGTGTGTGCGTATGTGTGTGTGTGTGTGTGTGTGTGTGTGTGTGTGTGTGTGTGTGTGTGTGTGTGTGAGTGCGTCCATGCATGCGTTCGTGCGTGTGCCCGTGTGTGTGCGTGTGTGTGTGTGTGTGTATGTGTGTGTGTTTGTGTGTATATATATATATATATATATTATATATATATATATATATATTATATATATATATATATATATATATATATATTATATATATATATTATATATATATATATATATATATATATATATATATATGTGTGTGTGTGTGTGTGTGTGTGTGTGTGTCTTTGTGTATATATATATATATATATATATATATGTGTGTGTGTGTGTGTGTGTGTGTGTGTGTGTGTGTGTGTGTACGCGAACGCATGCGTGCGTGTTGTGTGGGAGAGTGGGTGTGCGTGTGTTAGTCACCATAGACCTCACATTAACAAGAATAAAGCCTGTGTAACCTTCGCCTTATGTATTTCCGTAACCACCATTGCCAGCATTATCTAGGATAGGTTACCATACCGTGCAACAACTTAAAACTGTTTGATTGATTAGTTGTCTAATGAAATGTTTGTATTCTCTTGATAATATTGATTATAGAGTGCAACCTGGATATACCCTCGGAGCATATAATATAACTTTGTATTAAGTGCTCTGTGGGTATACCCTCGTAAGATTGTCGCTAGCTACAAATGTATAACTGTTATGATGAATGCAAGAAGCCACCTATTCTATGAGTTAGGATTTTTATCCATAATAAAGTGTAAATCTGTATATCCTTTTTACAGAGCTTGTTCAGCGCTTGTATATTTTATTAGTCTACAGGAATATCTTCCTTGCAATGAGCAAAGCTCTGCTTACCGTATTCCACTGCTTTCTATTGGTTGCCTCATTTAATATGTGCATATCAGAACTATGGGATCCATCCTTTAACGTACATTCAGCGCAAGACATTGCTTGTCTAGATACTGAAAGTTTTATTATAAGTGTCTTTAATAATAAGTGTAAAGGAAAAACAGCGAGAACTGAAAAAAATGTCACAAATTTGCACAAGTCCATTGTGATTAATAATTATACTATAAATTTAATTATTCCCTCGGAAGTTACCGTACGCGCCAAAATAAACAGTACTGACACTGTATCAGCTGCAGTTCTCTTCTCAACCAGCTAATCCTACTTTTAATATTTGACGCGAATTCGTCTTGAAATATTTCATATGAGATTAGTTTTTGCTGACATGATACTACTACAGAGCTAATTTTTATTGTAGAGAATTATTTTCGCTCATTTGGAATTTGCCGTGCGGGTGCGCCGAGTTTGTTACACACTGTATTTCGTTTTCAGAAACAATTTCACAGATACCCGCCTAATAGCGGCGAAATTATTATTATTATTAATATTATTATTATTTAAACTGGTCTTATTAGACTAAACATTAATTTTCCTTGCATTATCTAATCCCAAATACTGATTGAACTTAAGTGACCATTGACTCATTAGTTCTTGTCTGAACATTGTCAATACATATTATATTAGCACAGCACAACACAACACTTCACTAACTCAAGTGGTTTGGCTCTCTTTAATCTTCTAACCATGGACAGGTTCGAGACGTTGAAGGTGAAGTCTCTTTTCATGTGTTTTCGCCATCTTCTTTATTTCTTCTGGTATCGTCGGAATAGTTAGATCTCGGTGAATATCTTTGTTTTTACATACCAAGGAGCATTAACCATATTCCTCAGTACTTTATTTTGGGAAATCTGGGGAATTTCTACATTAGATTCCTTTGCACATCCCCACAGTTGATTGCCATACAGCCAAACTGGTTTCAAAATCTGATTGTAGGTTTTTCTCTACCCAAGAGTCAATAGTGCTGACGGTATTTGATATTTAATTCCTCCTTTTTCTTGATGTGGTGTCGATTATTGGTGTTGTTGGAAGTAAATATAAGTAATTCTGTTACATTGTTTGAAAATTTAAACGAAGCTAAAGATGACGCTATGAAGACGAAACTGTTTAAACACTTTGTACAATAGAGAACCAATGTTTTGGATGTAGTCTTTAGTTATAGGAACCATGTTAAATAAATTTAATAGCGGTTTTTTAGGAGCAAATTTCAAGTAAATACTATGACGACACCTGTAAACCTGTTTTAGGTAGTGATGGGAGGAGGACGTCGCCACTGGCTGCCTAAAGTGGCCAGGGACCCGGAGCAAGTGACGAGCGAGGGCAGGAGGCTGGACGGGAGGAACCTGATAGAGGAATGGCAGCGGGACAAGAAGAAGCGCAACCTAAACGCACAGTACGTGTGGAACAGGAGGCAACTGGAGGGGGTGGATCCGAGGAAGACGGACTACTTGCTGGGTGAGCACGGGCGCTTGTATCTTGTCGGGGCTAGACTAAACACTTCTAGGTCGAGTGTTGTCAGAAATTTATTCCACGCTATGATATACGTTTAAGCGAAAATAAAATAAAAACAGACAATTTCGAAAAAGCAAAATCGAGTATAATTATATTATATGAAACGAATAATTGTCTATTTTGATAGAGGATTCTCGGAACAAGTCGAGAAATAATTTAATAAAAACGTGGCGCCTTGTTATTATGTTATTTGAGCTAAAAATTAGTAAAATAAATAAAAATATTTCAAAACAAATTTCTACTTAATTCAACAAAGACAAATTTTATTTTTTACTTTGTATTAAGTAATTATAACAAATATAAATAAAGTAACACAGCCTATGCGTTAAAACCGCTGTTATACCTCGTAACTTATAAGATAAAATCAGCTGTTTTATAAAATCATATCTTTACGAAATAGCTATATGGCATACCTTGACACTTTTGTGAAAAGTTTTCGTCTTACATAAAACTAAAATCGATTAATCAAATTTAATTAATGAAATAATGAATTGGCGAGTTTAGTAATATAGCATAGTCCGTTGAAGATGACTTAGTGCGCTAGGAAATGTTTTGTCTCAGCAAGAGTTTCATATCGTAACCCAAGAGTTTGGCGAGTCTCTAATTTGTTTTGCATAAAGTCAAACAACTCCATTAAACATGACATTTTGTTATCTTCTCGCCACCAGGCCTAATCTTAGTGTGGCGATTAATATCTAACATACAATAAATCCAAATTATTGGTAGACCATTATTAATTAAATAAAAAATATATTCCTAATAAATAAACAAAGGAAAATTTCATCTTTCAAATGGTATATAGAATTATGCATGTTAAACGAAAAGTAATATTTTTGTAGCAAAGGAGTAGACATTGAATAATGTAAATATTAAATGTTAAATTGAACATTTTAATTTTAAAACGTAATTATTTTAATCATTTGTATATTATTCGCCTTTTAATAATTAACATTTTTAGTGAACAATATTAGGCTTTTTTAATACTTTAATATTTTATATTAAATTTATCTTTCGCAAAAACCAATTTACATTAATTTTTTGTTTTATTAAATTTTACCTTTGATTTTTTAAAATAAATATTCAAAATATTAAATATAATTGGTTTCAAAAGGCATGCAACAAATAAATAGTGAGGAAGATACAAAAATAAATTTAGTATTAGATAAATATTTTACTTTGATATTTACTATATCGATGTATCGATACTTCGGAAATCCGGATTAATTAAATCGAGCTTCAGCTGAGAGACGCAAATTGTCCGGATGTGTTGGGACGGGTGAGGTCGTCCAAGTGGAAAAATTACTTGTCATGTTCGAGGCTGAACTATCTTTAATGGAGTTATTGTAGAAATATTTATATATCTTCCCGGAGATAACTAAAATTAGGTACTATTATTCCAGAGCAATAAATATTTAATATCCTTTAATATCGTAGATAGAGATGAGTGAATATTTTAGTATGAGCGTTTTACAAAAATAATTATTTTATTGATTATTTGGTAATTCCTATTGTTTATAACAATTCTATTTTTCAATTCCTTCTATTGATTCACACTCTCCCTCTCTCTCTCTCTATATATATATATAAAGAAATAAGACAAAATGCAAATACAAGAATAATTATTGAATTTACAATTCAATTGGAATATATATATATATATATATACATATATATATATATATATATATATATATATATATATATATATATATATATATATATATATAAAGAAATAAGACAAAATGCAAATACAAGAATAATTATTGAATTTACAATTCAATTGGAATATATATATATATATACATATATATATATATATATATATATATATATATATATATATATATATATATATATATATATAAAGAAATAAGACAAAATGCAAATACAAGAATAATTATGGAATTTACAATTCAATAAGAATATATATATATATATATATATATATATATATATATAGACCCTATCTTGTTCAAGTTTTCAATCGATAACCAAATACGTTTTATCTATCCACTCAGGTTGAAATAAGTTTTTAAAATTTGTGTTGCATGACGCTTGATATTAAAACCGTTTCTCAAATAATAATTCATTGATTAAATGTAATAAATTCATTTTAGTTTTAAATTGGAGAAAACTTTTCATAAAAGGGGCAAGGTATGCAATATAGTTACTCAGTCCCATTTGCCTTAAAATACAGGTGACATCATATGATTTCATAAAACAGCTCTATTTTTTTCTTTTAGGTTTATGTTGTAGAACAGCTGTTTTAACATATATGTTATGTTGATTTATTTATATTAATTGTAATAATTTCATAAAAAATACCAGAAATAATTCTTTTCTGTTGACTTAAGAAGAAATAAACTTTAAAAATATTTCGTTTATATAACTTGTTTAGTATAAGCAACCGTAAATAAATTATAAAATTATAAATTATAACAAAGTTCTTATACAAAATGAGAAATATAATAAAAATATATAATTTATTTTCTCATTAATTACGTTATTGTCAGCTGATGTTCCTTAATATATAATTAAATGTGTTTTGTGTAAAGAAATGAAACATGTAAGTAATTTAGTTATAAAATATATTTGTAACGTGATATCTCGCAATGTGCCCGGAGTTTCACAACGGCCTTATTTTGCTTCCAGGTCTGTTCTCCTACTCCCACATGGACTTCGAGGCGGATCGAGATACCAGTCCCTCGGGAGATCCTTCCCTCACGGACATGGCGAGGAAAGCGGTCACTATACTCAGGAAAAACCCCAAAGGCTTTCTGCTGTTCGTTGAAAGTAAGTGAAGCCATCTATTCACATAGATCAGTAAAACACTACAAATCCCCAATAACTACTGTTGTGATTTGGGTTCATAAAATTAATTACTGTAATCGTGATAATGGAAAACGTTTTAAAGGGAAAAATATGTTATGCCACTCGTGCGAGCGCCGACAGAAGTGATATAGCCTCGTATACAGAAATTTTAAATTGAAAAAAAAATTTAATTTGAGAATCACCAATAATGAGAAATTATCTAAACATTTGATACAAGAAACAATCAACAGAATTTTGCATTCAACACAAAAATTAACCTTTAAATAACAAATTACAGGTAATAGTTTAAAAAATTTTCAAGAATGAAATGAAAGTTTCGAAATATGAAGATTAGTTTTATAATAGACGATGAGACAGATTTTTTACATTCATCACCAATATTTAGCTACAAATAACAAATTAGAGCTATTAGGTTTGCAAACGCTTCAACGAAAATCTCCGAAAATATGAATTTATTCATTTTCTCATTCCTTATTTACACCTTTATTTGAAGATTGTATTTAATAAAGACAAATATTTATTGTAGCTAATAATAAAAAAATGTAGGTTATACAAACATTTATTAGATGTTCACTGAACACAATGTTTTTAAACAAATTCAATTGAAATTATTTTAAAAACCATCAATGTGTTTATTTCAAAAACTTGGTTAACAAATATATGACTGACTTTATCGTTTTATTTCACTATTTGTATTGAGATTTATTAAAATTTAAATAAGTAATATATTTGTTAACTGAACAAAACTATTTAATAGTATCCAATAATGTTAAATAAATAATGTTCAATAAATAAAGTAACATAACCTACGTGATAAAACAGTTGTTTTGCAACATAACATTATAAAATAAAATCAGCTGTTGCATGAAATCATATGTTATCATTTAATTACGAAGGAATTTATACTGACGCGAAATTGTCTGTTTATGTCTATCCAATAAATGTTTGTATAGGTATACTGTATACCTTTCCCTTTTTGTGAAAATATTTTCTCCCATATAAAGCTAAAGTAATTAATTAAATTTAATTAATGAACTTATTTCAAAAACTGTAATAATATCTAGTGTCATACATTACAAGTTTGTGAAATGTATCTGAACTTGAGTGGATGAGTAAAACGTATTTTATTAACAATTGAAAATTTGAACAATATATAGAAATATATATATATATTATATATATATATATATATATATATATATATATATATATATATATATATATATATGTATATATATATATATATATATATATATATATATGTACATATAGAATATCAAATGTGTTTTCCTTTTAGAATATTTTTAAGATTAAATAATATACAATAATACAGGAATATTTAATTTATTGAATAATATACTCAAAGCTTTTCGTTGGTTGACATTACCAACATCCTCAGGAATTACAATACTAAGAATGATAAAAGAACTGTTTAACAAACATGAAGCTATTAGATAAAGCATTACACAGTTGCCAAATCTATTACAATATTGCCAAACCTATTCCACTGCTGCCACAACATTATATACATTAATGTATATAATCAAATGTATATAATGTTGTGGCAGCAGTGGAATAGGTTTGGCAATATTGTAATAGATTTGGCAACTGTGTAATGCTTTATCTAATAGCTTCATGTTTGTTAAACAGTTCTTTTATCATTCTTAGTATTGTAATTCCTGAGGATGTTGGTAATGTCAACCAACGAAAAGCTTTGAGTGTATTATTCAATAAATTAAATTTTCCTGTATTAGTGTATATTATTTAATCTTAAATATATATATATATATATATATATATATATATATATATATATATATATATATATATATATATATATATATATATATATATATTT
>JBAIZL010000004.1:5949554-5964554 GCA_036971475.1 Prosapia bicincta | reverse complement strand
GAGTAGAAACATTTGTTGAAACAAAATCATTTTAAATTTAAGGTAGAGAAATTTAGTATTAAATTCAATGATCGAGTTATTCTATATTTAATAACACCATAAGGTGTATACTGTACGCATAGCTTTGCTATCAAAGTTTTAAAATAAAAACAAAATTAGCGTCCTATAAATTTTAATAACAATAACCGTACAATATTTACTTTTATATAGAATAAGGCTGGTTTTACACTCCAGTCAGGTTTAAAACACGTGTGGTGAATCCGAACTGCGTCATTGATTTAGTTATCTGAGAAGCTAACTTACTTGAGTTTCAAATAATAATCGTGGGGAAGTAATATAAACAAACATTATTAAAACCAATTCCTATTTAGGTCAACAAAGAGAAATGTTATTTTATTTACTTTTATTAAATAATTACAATTATTATAAATATAGTAATACAACCAATGCGTTAAAACAGCTGTTCTGCTACAAAACCTATAACATAAAATCAGCTGTTTTATGAAATCATGTGTTATCAATTATTTAAGGCGATATGATACGAATACCTATATTGCATACCTTGCCCCTTTTTTAAAAAGTTTTTCCCTCATATAACATTAAAATTAATTAATTACATTTAATTTATGAATATATATTTGAAATACTGTATTAATATCAAGTGTAATCCATTACAAGTGTTAAAAATGTATTTGAATTTGAGTGGATGAATAAAAGGTATGCTATCACTGATTGAAAGTTTGAACAAGATATATGTAAGGAAAGTGTGACGTAATAGAAGGAACTGAATAAAAGACACGATTTGACCAGATACAGCAGTTAAACAAGCGTCAATTAAAGGGAATATCGTTCAATAAGTAAGAGAAGGTACTTTATCCAACGCCTGCCCTTGGTAACTCGACCATTTGGCATCGTGCAGACCAGTAGAGCTTGGAGAGTCTGGTTTTTGGGTCGCTATTGTATGCTTCGAGCTGTGGGCAGGCAGGAAGGTGGTCTCCATCCATCTTTCCTGTTTGGCACAAGGGGCACCGATCCGTGTCCGCTAGCCCAATGCGATAAAGGTGCGCCTGAAGGTAGTCGTGTCCCGTGGTTAGACGGAACAGCGCAACACTGTAAGGTCGAGGCAGGTTTTTTGGAATGGGGTTGGTGCAAAGTTCTTGCCATCTCTTTCCAACAGCCAGGTTTTCTTGTGATGTTTTCAAGTACGTCTTAGCTGCTGCGTGGATCCTGGTGTAAGCAGAGCCCAGTGATATTTTGATTTGTGGCTGTGGTAGACGGCACCCACTCTTGGCGAGGTTGTCAGCTTTTTCGTTCCCTGTTGTGCCAACGTGGCTGGGAATCCACTGGAGCGCAATTCTGAAGCCTGCCTCTTGGCATAGTTGCATTTTTTCTCTGCACGACACTGTCAAGGTGCAGTCAGTTGGTGTGTTAGAGGAAACTGCCAAAATCGCTGATTGTGAATCAATCAGGAATACAACCTGCCGCGGCGAAAGTCGCATGACGCATGATGCTGCTTCTCCTATGGCCACAACCTCACCATCAAAATTGCTGCAGCAGAGGCCCACAGCTACCGAGCCCTGAAATAATTTTGAAAAATATCCTGCTCCAGTTTCTCCACTTGAAGGGTTTGAAGATCCATCTGTGTAAATATGAAGCCAGTCACATTCAGGGAATCGTTCGTTGATGGTCATTAATGTTGCTTTCCTGAGTTCAATATCCATAGCCTGTGACTTTGGCTTCACCTGGTCAAATAGGTTTAGAAAAACTGGAGGTAGGTTGTCAAAGACTCGATTGTGTTGATTTAATGGGGCAGCTTCTGCATGAAGGAAAAGGTTATATTTTTGTTCCAGCTGTAGAGCTTTAATTACTGGAGTAATCTGAGTTCTGAGGCGGGAAGTGGCAGCTTTATATGTTTCCCAAAACTTTCTATTTGTTCTTTTATTTTTTTCCCAGAATTTTAGGAGACACTTGTCTCTTCTGACTTCCAAGGGTTCCAGTCCTGTTTGGATTTCCATAGCTAGTATTGGGGTCGATTTAGCTCCTCCAGTTATGAGCCTCATGTTATTATTTTGAACCTTGTCTAGCTTCTTTAGGCAATTTGAGCTGGCCAGGTTGAGCACCTCTCCTCCATACTCCATTGTTGGTCGTACATAGGTCCGGTACGTTGAACGTAGGACATCCTGGGTAGCACCCCATGTAGTTGCTGTTAATCTCTTCAGCAGTTTGCTTCTGTTGGTAGCTTTTTCGGCTGTTGCCTCAATATGATTTGCAAAGTTTAGCTTCCTGTCTAACGTGATGCCAAGATATCGTGGAGTATCTTCATGGTTTAAAGTTTTGTTGTTTAACTTGATCCTCAGTTTTGGCGGCTTAGTTGAAAGGGTGAATAGAGTGAAAACAGTCTTTTTCTCACTAACTACCATTTGGTTGTAGTTGGCCCAGTCAGCAACTCTGCTAAGGGTTCGATTTATAGTTTCTTCCAGGTTTGAAGGAGTCCCGCTTGAAGCCCAAAAGACAAGGTCGTCCGCAAAAAGTAAGGTTGATATGCCCGGTACTTCTTACCGGGGGGGGGGGGGGGGTGAAGTTGATCGCCTGCACGTGGTGCCCCCTGCTCTCGACTGAACGATCAACAGTCTGCGCTATACTCGAGCAGACCACAAGAGCAATAAAGATAAAGAAGTAAGAGAAGGTTGTGTGCACTTTCATATTTTCTACATTATTAAAAACGTCGGATATGTTATAGTATTTAGTTCTCATACTATGCATCTAAAGGTGGTGTCTCTGCCTTGATTACTTGCTTTAACCTTCTCTTAGCTCATTGACTCATTGAAATGTTTCATTAAACGCGTTTCGCACTAAAGGAGTGCTATCTTCAATGTTCAAGTTACATCCCCTAGATAAAACGTGGCTTTCTATAGCACTCTTCATTTAAGCCTAGTTTAAATTACGGTTTAACGCTATTATTAGGGCATAAGGAAGCCTTTTTCCCTGCGAGAGGGACAAAGTGGGCATCACATAGCAGTCGCGGTACTCTGGTGCCCACAAGCTATAGGGCAACTGCCGTGGCTGACTTTCTACTCCTGACGGGACACGACTATCTCCAGGCCCACCTCTACCGTTTTCGCCTAGCAGAATCCGATACGTTGCACGCTCTGTCTCGATGGTGTTATGAATGGGGACCACATTTCAACCTGTCCTGAGCTGGAATACCAGCTGTCCAGAATCGGTCGCTACTGGGAGGCTCGACGCCGAATGGTTCAACAGCCAAGTACGATCATTGGCTAAAGCAAAGTAACGTACGCTATTAATGTTTGACGTACGCTAATCACAAAAAAAAAACTTGCCAAGTTTAAACATTAACTAGAGCGTTTTGTATTTTAAAAAAAACCGGAATTTTCGTGTTTTGAAAAAAAATATTTATTCATTCATCTTCATCGATATTATACCCTTCAAAGTAGTCCCCATTAGATATTATGCACTTATGCCAGCGCTTTTTCCAATTCTCGAAACACTTCTGGAACTCGATCTCTGGGATAGCTTTGAGCTCTTTCAGGGATGCACTTTTAATGTCATCTATGCTTGTGAAACGACGACCCTTTAAGGTTTTTTTTTCATTTTTGGAAAAAAAGTCACAAGGGGTCATGTCTGGCGAATATGGAGGTTGGGGCATCATTACAGTGTTATTTTTCACCAAAAAATCACGAACAAGCAAAGATGTGTGAGCCGGTGCATTATCGTGATGCAAGTCAAGAATTGTTTTGCCACAAATCCGGACGTTTTCTTCGCTCTGCTTCACGCAAACGGCGTTGAACTTGTAGATAGTACACTTTATTGATCGTTTGACCTTGTGGCAAGAATTCATGATGCACTATGCCATTAAAATCAAAGAACACAGTAAGCATAACCTTGACATTCGAAATCACTTGCCGAGCTTTTTTCGTTCTTGGAGAGCCAAAATGCTTCCACTGGGAAGATTGAGCCTTCGTTTCGACATCATATCCGTAAACCCATGTTTCATCGCCTGTTATAATAAGTTTCAGCAATTCTGCATCGTTGCTGACTTCATTTAGTGATTCCTGAGCAACTTCCATTCGCCGCTGTTTTTGATCAAAATTCAACAAATTTGGGACAAATTTTGCTGCCACGCGTTTCAAACCCAAAATGTTCCCAAAAATATCATGGCATGAGCCAATCGATATGCCAACATCATCAGCGGCTTCTCTGATTGTGATTCGGCGATCATTCATAACCATTGCTTCCACTTTTTCCACGTTTTCATCGGTTGTTGATGTGCTGTGGCGTCCGGGGCGTTCTTCATCGTTAACGTCTTCGCGGCCATTCGTAAATACTTTTTTTTCAAATCAGACACACTATAGGCCATTGTTAACATTTCGCACACTTTGTTACACTTTATTTCATTTTTTACGCCAAACTTAATGCAAATTCTTTCATCCATTTTATTTCAACAATCGAAAATCGCCTAACTCATGAAAACACGTCTAACCTTAACGGCTGCCACAGATAAAGTAAACAACGAATACAGCTGAAAAATTGTGTAATACTTCAGGGGCATGTATACCAACACAATAAAAAAAATGTTGACGATCGGATTCTCCAAACGGGTGAAATTTAAACATTCCGGGTATTTTTTGAACACACCTCGTACACTTTGAATAGCAGCACTTCCATGAAAATAAATTATTGTACGTCTTAGAAAGTTGAGTTATATCACATGTAATCAGAATCCGCGCATTAATATTTTCCCTTTGAGCATCAGAGTTTCCCATTATTCTATGTTTGTTCTTTGACGTAGCGTTTGCATGATGTCAAATTGGTGATCCCTCATGCTAATAGCTAGCTACTCGCCGCATTACTCCACAAGCGGGAGCAGATGTAATCTGGTTGCGGTCCAATTAGGTGGAATATATTTGTCTGCCACAACATTGATCACAGATATTTTACCCACATTCCGATATAATCAGGGGTGAAGAGAGGAATCCCTGCACGTGCATTCCTCAGAACTATCAACCATGTAGCCTAAACACAATCCACAACATATTGTCGCCAAATATAATTTCTACCGAGTTACATTGTTTCGGAAAATTAGAGTTATCATTACTGTATACACTATAGTGTATATTCATATGTTATACAACAGTAATGTAATATTATATTGTTATTATTTTAAATTATATAATTATATTATATTATATATATATATATATATATACATACATACATATATATATATATATATATATATATATATATATATATATATATACTACATTATTTGATATTATAAATACTTATACACTTTTTTAAAATTATATATTATTAAATAACATAGCACAGATTCATATAATAGACTATAATAATATATTACCATTATTTTATAGTATATATTGATATTATTTATTATTCTGTAATATTTGAAAACATATAACACTTTTTTAATATACATTATCATATAGCATATTATAGAATCATATAATAGACTATAATAATAAAATATTATCATTATTATATTATAATATATAATTATATGAATTAATATTCCGTAATATTTTATCAACATACACCTTACTTTTAATTATATATTACCAAATAGCATATTATACAATTATATAATAGAGTATAATAATATAAAATAATAATATTATTTTATAATATATGATTTAATATTCTGTAATATTTTATAAATATACACCTTACTTTTATTTATATATTACCAAATAGCATATTATAGTATCATATAATAGACTATAATAATGTAATATAATACCATTATTATTTCATATATTTTATGCATTATTTTAAAAACATATTATTAATTTTTATTATATATTATAAAATAGCATAATTATAATATTGTAATATTAAAATACCATAATATATTATCATATTTTAGACTATATTTTAATATTTTGTAAAAATATTTCATATATAGTGTGTATATATATATATATATATATATATATATATATATATATATATATATATATACGTATCAGCATATATATATATATATATATATATATATATATATATATATATATATATATATACACACATAAGTATTTTCTTTTATATTATGTAATATTTTAAATATATTTTAACTGATTTTTAATTATATGCTGTCAAAATGAATTTTATATAATAGACTATAAGAATTTAGTATTATATTTGTATTATTTCATGTATATTATTGTATGATATTTTCATTATACATAATTTATTTATAACTATATATTATCAAGTAGCATAATTGTGTTGGTAAACTTTCAACTATAAAATAAGGACGTTTGTTTGGCAAACTGACAGGAAAGAAGTGTTCCTATACCCGGGGGGGGGGTTAGGTTAACATCGAAATGTGTTCAGTAAAAGCCTGTTATTTCTCAAGGACATGTTTGGGACAAGGACGTGTTTAAGGCAAAGTTTGCTACTAAGATGAACCCGTTAGCTCTCAAGTATTATAGTTTGAGAATTGAAGATCTAGATATCTTTATAGTAAAGGAACGTTATTTTAAAAATTGACTTTGAATGATAACGATTCAGTAGAAATTTGAATAACGTTTTGAAGAAAGGTTGGTGGGGAATACAACAAATATTAATAATAAAATTCTGTTGGTTCTTTAAGAGGATAAGTTAAGGCTGTTTATGGAGTCAAAGAAATTTCAGAGAACAGATGTAGCTGTTCACTCTAAAACTGGCGCGTGATCAATCGACAGAAAACAAACATTAGTCCTATTCAAAAACATTTGTTGTTGTTGTGCGTGTTGCATAAAAGGCCAACGCTAAGAAATTGCAGGCGTGTCGGTCGTTTAGAAAACTGATATAAGTAAATTTGTTTAAAACTTTATGTAAATGATCTGTTTAATATGACAAATCAAATAAAATAATATTTATAGCGGCATTTTGGCCTTGTCAAATCTACATTATTATAATATAAATACTATACCTCAAATTATAATGTCTGTGGAACGGTCTTTTGCTTCCTCTACCCTTCCCCTGGGCTCGTCCTTCAGGGTCAAACGCCTGCTAACGTGTGATCAACTATACTTACAGTTTTTATTAGGGCTAAAAACGTAGTTGGATTGACGCTGCTATGAAACAAAATTTAAAAAAAGAATATAATTGAAACTTACTTTGGAGTACAATAATTTCATAAACATGCATTGATTCCCAAAACCCGAATTTGAGCGCGCGCCTCTGAGATTCAAAGCTTTATTCGTTAGGCGTTGTGACATTAAAAATGCACTATTCCTCAAAGGGAACTAAAGACTGTTTCCAAGTGGTTTAAGAGCAACCTTTTTCTGGATTTGTATTTCTCTTTAGCGACGCACAAATGTAGAAGGTTTCGGGAAATATTAAATAATGTCAGTGGCCATTAGTCAGTAGAATATTTTATGTCTTCTCTTGCATACTTGTTTTAAAACATAAGACTTTCCCTGAGACATTTTTAATTTCTAGTAAAGATTTGATTTATAATGAACAGTTTCGTAATAGAAATGTTTGGATTATTTTTCAAGTCCTTCAATTAGTTCACAATCTCTCTCTATATATTTATATATAGTGTCCAAATTTACAATAGTTAATAAAATACCTTTTACTCATCCACGCAAGTGCAAATACATTTTTTTCAACCTGTAGCTCCTGTTAATACAGTTAAAAATATTGTTCATAAATTAAATTCAATTAAGTTAGTTTCATATGGTAGAAAACCCTTTCCCAAAAAGGGCAAGCTATGCAATATAGTTATTTCGACCAATTTGACTTAAAATAAGTGACAACATATGATTTCATAAAGCAGGTGATTTTATAATTAATGATGTGTTAGAACAGCTGTGTTAACGCATAGTTTCTATTACTTTATTTATATTAATTGTAGTTATTTAATAAAAAGTAAGTAAAATACAGTTTTGCTTTGGTAAGGAAAAATTGGTTTTAGTTTTAGAGCTTAAAAAATGTATTTGAACTTGAGTGGATGAATAAAAAGTATTTCACTACCGATTGATGATTTGTACATTATATATAAGAAGGAGTGTGAACTAATAGAAGCAACTGGAGAAATTAGACTCAACTATAAGACATTTAGCAGTTTATTAAACCGACTGATTTGCGTCACAATATGGGTATAGTTAGTAGCTTACATTTCCATCACTGAAGGTGTAACATCGATACATAAGCTGTTCTGTTTAGTAAGTTGATAATTAGGGAGTTTAGAGTTAATATCGTTAATATTTATTTGTACACAAGTTGGCTGTAATGTTTAGGTGCCGACTCCAAGGTCTCCGACGTGGATGGTTTGCCGTACTCCACTCTCCTGTACGGGAACGGTCCTGGATACAGCAGCCCGAGACCGCTTCCTGGGAACCTGACTTCCGCCGCCAAGGAGAGGAACGCCGTCCATGGTGCAGCCGTGCCGCGCCAGTGGGCCACACACGGAGGAGAGGACGTTCCGGTGTACGCTCAAGGGCCCATGGCGACGGCTATCTTCAGCGGGACCATGGACCAAAGTTTCATCCCCCATGCGATAGCATACATAGCATGTTTGGGGGAACATAGGACCAGGTGTTCTGGGATCCATTCAAATCTGACTTTCTTAAAGCCAAACGAGGTTAGCCCATTGTTTGTTCTACTACTCTCTCTCTCTCTTTCTTTCTCTCTTTCCCTTCCATGAAAATTAGACAAAAAAATCTCACTTGTTTAAGGCATTTTTGTAACTATTGCACCCACGATTAATTTCCTTATTTATGTCTGTTGCGTAAAAGCAAGGAACATGTGTTGTAGCCAACAGAATGCCAAAACCTTGTTCTTCTTACTGTTACTGACCCCTTTCTACAAAATAATAAATAATAATATAATAATGATAAAAAAATATTGTATACATTGTTCTCGTACACAAACTCACACACACACACAACACGCGCGCGCAACTAAGAATATACTGTTGGAAATATTCTACATTTCGTAAGAAGAAGAAGAATCTTTACGTCGACTATCCCAAATAAAACTCTAGAGTAATAAAGAAAGAAATGTAAATTTGCTTTTTGATTGAAAGTAGAAAAGGCAAGATATACTGTAAGGTTGAAGAGAAGTAAGATTTCACTCGTCGATGACGTCATTGCTTCTGCTGTACTTGCCCAGACGTTGTCTGACATGACAACCGTTCGAATAGAATCTATTAAGTTTGTAGCTTGACGTTTTAATCTGCAAACTTGTTTTCCAAGTAATAATAAAAATGAAGTCCACCTAGACAGTAGTTTCAACAAGATACTATATTTAGCCGGTTATAATTTCATTTTATACATGATTTTTTATTTAAATTCAGCTTACGAAAACGTTTAAAAACACGCCGAAAATGATCGTAAAATTAGGTTTTTGGAAAACAATACAGGTGTGCATTTACATTGTCGATCTTTGAATTACAGCGGTACATGCAATTAAATTCTACAGATTAGATTCATTAACTTCTGAATGTCTCAGTACAACTCAACTTCTTCAGATGATTTTCAGCCAAACGTAAGCAAAATATAATCTTGTACTAGCAAAACTCAGTGATTAAAATAAAATTAATTGATTATAAATAATTTTGCAATTATATGGTTTTAAAGTTTAAATACATATACATCATCACGTCCCCTTACCTCATTACAACGGCCCCTATTAAATAAAACTCGCTTATAACGGCTTGTATTTTAAACACTAATAGTTTATCTGGTGTTTGTAAATGGTTTTTAAACACTAGCTTTTGAAATTTTACATATGGTTTTAAAGTTTAAATACATATACATCATTACTTCCCCTTACCTCATTACAACGGCCCCTATTAAATAAAACTCGCTTATAAGGGATTGTGTTTTAAATACTAATAGTATATCTGGTGTTTGTAAATGGTTTTTAAACACTAGCTTTAGAAATTTTACATATGGTTTTAAAGTTTAAATACAAATACATCATTACTTCCCCTTACCTCATTACAACGGCCCCTAATAAATAAAACTCGCTTATAACGGATTGTGTTTTAAATACTAATAGTTTATCTGGTGTTTGTAAATGGTTTTTAAACACTAGCTTTTGAAATTTTACATATGGTTTTAAAGTTTAAATACAAATACATCATTACTTCCCCTTACCTCATTACAACGGCCCCTAATAAATAAAACTCGCTTATAACGGATTGTGTTTTAAATACTAATAGTTTATCTGGTGTTTGTAAATGGTTTTTAAACACTAGCTTTTGAAATTTTACATATGGTTTTAAAGTTTAAATACAAATACATCATTACTTCCCTTGACCTCATTACAACGGCCCCTATTAAATAAAACTCGCTTATAACGGATTGTGTTATAAACACTAATGGTTTATCTGGTGTTTGTAAATGGTTTTTAAACACTAGCTTTAGAAATTTTACATATGGTTTTAAAGTTTAAATACATATACATCATTACTTCCCCTTACCTCATTACAACGGCCCCTAATAAATAAAACTCGCTTATAAGGGATTGTGTTTTAAATACTAATAGTATATCTGGTGTTTGTAAATGGTTTTTAAACACTAGCTTTTGAAATTTTACATATGGTTTTAAAGTTTAAATACATATACATCATTACTTCCCCTTACCTCATTACAACGGCCCCTAATAAATAAAACTCGCTTATAAGGGATTGTGTTTTAAATACTAATAGTATATCTGGTGTTTGTAAATGGTTTTTAAACACTAGCTTTTGAAATTTTACATATGGTTTTAAAGTTTAAATACAAATACATCATTACTTCCCCTTACCTCATTACAACGGCCCCTAATAAATAAAACTCGCTTATAAGGGATTGTGTTTTAAATACTAATAGTATATCTGGTGTTTGTAAATGGTTTTTAAACACTAGCTTTTGAAATTTTACATATGGTTTTAAAGTTTAAATACAAATACATCATTACTTCCCCTTACCTCATTACAACGGCCCCTAATAAATAAAACTCGCTTATAACGGATTGTGTTTTAAATACTAATAGTTTATCTGGTGTTTGTAAATGGTTTTTAAACACTAGCTTTTGAAATTTTACATATGGTTTTAAAGTTTAAATACAAATACATCATTACTTCCCCTTACCTCATTACAACGGCCCCTATTAAATAAAACTCGCTTATAACGGATTGTGTTTTAAATACTAATAGTTTATCTGGTGTTTGTAAATGGTTTTTAAACACTAGCTTTTGAAATTTTACATATGGTTTTAAAGTTTAAATACAAATACATCATTACTTCCCCTTACCTCATTACAACGGCCCCTAATAAATAAAACTCGCTTATAACGGATTGTGTTTTAAATACTAATAGTTTATCTGGTGTTTGTAAATGGTTTTTAAACACTAGCTTTTGAAATTTTACATACGGTTTTAAAGTTTAAATACAAATACATCATTACTTCCCCTTACCTCATTACAACGGCCCCTAATAAATAAGACTCGCTTATAACGGATTGTGTTTTAAATACTAATAGTTTATCTGGTTTTTGTAAATGGTTTTTAAACACTAGCTTTTGAAATTTTACATACGGTTTTAAAGTTTAAATACATATACATCATTACTTCCCCTTACCTCATTACAACGGCCCCTAATAAATAAAACTCGCTCATAACGGATTGTGTTTTAAATACTAATAGTTTATCTGGTTTTTGTAAATGGTTTTGTTTAAACACTAGCTTTTGAAATTTTACATATGGTTTTAAAGTTTAAATACATATACATCTTTACTTCCCCTTACCTCATTACAACGGCCCCTAATAAATAAAACTCGCTTAAAACGGATTGTATTTTAAATACTAATGGTTCATCTGGTTTTTGTAAATGGTTTTTAAACACTAGCTTTTGAAATTTTACATATGGTTTTAAAGTTTAAATACATATACATCATTACTTCCCCTTACCTCATTACAACGGCCCCTAATAAATAAAACTCGCTTATAACGGATTGTGTTTTAAATACTAATGGTTTATCTGGTTTTTGTAAATGGTTTTTAAACACTAGCTTTTGAAATTTTACATATGGTTTTAAAGTTTAAATACATATACATCATTACTTCCCCTTACCTCATTACAACGGCCCCTAATAAATAAAACTCGCTTATAACGGATTGTGTTTTAAATACTAATAGTTTATCTGGTGTTTGTAAATGGTTTTTAAACACTAGCTTTTGAAATTTTACGTTTTACCCTCTCATGACCAAATGGTCACTGTCAGAGACGTCATGTTATAAAACTACTCTAATGTAGCTAAGGAACTGTTGTACATACGAGGTGCGTGGCACATCACAAATATTAAAAACGGAGTTTTTTACGAATATTGGATGTTTTTACTTTCTGACCTATAATTGTGTGTGATACACGAAATGCCAGAGCACCTCATACAGTTTTACGCTGACGCATGAGTATGGTTTGTTTCCTCCGACTTTAAGTAGAAAGCGCTAGTATTAATAACGGCGGTAAGTGATCGAAACCACGCATGCCAAATTGTGTTCGTGATTATTATAATATGTCCTCTGTGCTTTTGCCCATCTGCATATGTCAGTGGGTGTGTCTAGCCATTCGCATACATATATATGTGTACCTAATCATCTTTATATGTCCTGTGTGTTTTGGTCATCCGCATATGTCAGTGCTTGCATCTAGCTATTCGCATATATATGAGTGTACCTAGTCATCCGCATATGCCCTGTGTGTACCTAGTCATCCGTATATGTCACTTCCTGTATCTACCTTTTGGGCTAAATATATATATATATATATATATATATATATATATATATATATATATATATATATATATATGAGTGTACCTAGTCATCCGTATATGTCTTGTGTGTACCTAATTGTTCGCATATATCACTGAGTGTACCGTTGTATAAGCCGGTATGCATAAATAGTTGCCTCTTATTAGAAGCCTCAAGCCATGGACATATCATTGTCCATGGTTCTGACGTATATTCGAAATAGGTAGTTAAAATAGTAGAGTAGGGCTTAGACGGGACCAATGCACTGGGGCTTTGCATTGGGCGGATGGCGTAGATCCCTGACGCGGCCGTGACGTCAAAGTTGCGTTTATATTTCAGCGCGTACAGCGTGTGTAACTGGCCATTGTTTACAGCGCAACAGCTGTGCGTAATGCGCACTTTACGGCGGGAGATTATAAATTACCGGAACGCTATCACGTTGCAATGGCGTGCTATTTACCTGTGTTTGGTAGTGAAATATTCCAATAAAATCGGGCAAGGCTTGGCGGTAGCAAATTGCTAAAGGGGTTGCGGGTTGGTAAAATAAACACATTTACACGCATGGTGCCCTCATGAAAGTGCCGTTTTATGAAATATATATTCTATTTATGCAGTTTTATAAAAAGCGTATGTGCATAAATTGAACTAATACTTAGGTTTTTATATATTTATTTTTATCGCAACATGGCCCTCGTCTGAGCCCCCGAAGATGAGCCCTAACTGTTGTACCTACTTGTAATTTTGATTTTACTAACAGTCATTGCAATGACGAAAGACAGATGTTGTTTAAAAACATATGTTTAAACTTTAGGTAAATCCATTGTATATTTTTGTATTTTCGAAAAGGTGTTGCTATTGTAGTGTTCAATTCTCTAACTCTATGTAAAAACTGTCAACATTGGGAGACTTTAATTACTGCGAGAGAAAAGGGGCCAGGACATGAATATTGACTCCAATCGTGCATCTGTCACTGCAAGATATCCTGTGCGGGTGATTTTATTTTCGATTCCCTAACATCAACATTTTTCACAGTTTTACCGCATTAGAACAGCAGTATAGTACATTTGATAAAATGTTTTTGGTTTACAGTGACGTAACCTATAGCTCACAGAAATATCTGAATTAAATAGTTCCCTTAACGGAAGGCCTATTGCAAAGTCTCCATGAGAGACATGAATTCATGTACGCGACAGCCCACTCATGCCGTATCTGTGGTCTGGAACGAATCGATACTTCCTGAATCGATTCATCTACAAAGGCTACTTTGTGTCTAGATAGGAGCTGTTCTCTCCCTTGTGTGACAAACCACCTGCGGATAGGGTTACATAAAGTAGCAGAAATGCTTACGTATGTTCGTTTACTTATGGGCTTATAAGTTCCGTGCGCGATGAATTGTTGGCTCTCCTATCCACAAAACATGTATGGTGTAAGTAGCTTAGCGATTAAGTTCTACGTCAAGTTCTTCTCTAATTAATATATTTCAACTTTGATGTAATAAACGATTTAACAAGTGGGTTTTACAAGGAAGATTCAAACCAACATATTCACTATCGTTACGTAAAGAACCAACGCTTTAGCGTTCGAAAATGTTATCAAAGCATCAAATGTTTAATACCTCACATCCATTTTGAAAGTGCAAACTGCTTTAAACTCGTTGAGTGGGTTTTCTGAAAGGAGTAAAACTGTACAAGTATGTCGACCGATTTAAGGACGTTCTTTGCAGGATATATTGGTGAATAACCTATCCCGAAGTTTGCCAAAAGCCAAACATCTGTTTCGTTTATGCTACCATATGTTTTCGTCTTCGCTTAGAGGTTACTTGGAGGCTATGTTTAAATAGTTATCATTTGATATCATTTATGTATTCAGAAAAATCGTATGTTTAATTGAATATGTGATTTAAATTTTTATTTATTATTATTATTGTTATGTCAGTTTCTGTATTGTACATTAGCAGTGAGTTAAAATACAAGATATTTATAAAACTAGAAAGTGCTGGGCAAGACATTTACACGTCCAACATGGTACAGTACCACGCTAACTTGCTTTCTTGGGTCTATTTTCCGCGTCAATGACCAAATTCATCAGTCGCTATGTTTAATGTTCAAAACCACGCAGTTCCCTACCGGTGCAATTGCCTTTTGTGAAGACAAAATAGTTCCATTGTTTTTTATTGATTGTCATATAGCCTCCGCTGTGTCCAAATAACCGTTTATTTCGTATTA
>JBAIZL010000004.1:5939554-5944554 GCA_036971475.1 Prosapia bicincta | reverse complement strand
TGTAAAGGGTAACAGATAGCTACAGTGCGTCTTTGCCTTGAGTATTTCCCTTTACATCATCGGATGTATTGTCCCAAGGGAACCTGTCTTCTTGTGTGTGTAACTGCTACGAGACGTAATAAGACCGGATTGGTTACTATAATCCAAAAAGGGGCGCCTGGGTAAAAATGCTTTAAGGCCCTAGAGCTAAGGACAGGATATGAAATCCAAAACCTTGTAACAAAGAAGCAATTAATTATTATATCTTTACGTTTTTATATTGATTTCTTTTCATTATTTGTCCTCATTATAAACGTTACGGATTGTAATATGGAAGACCTGATATCACATTCACATAGACTAACTATTAAATGTCTGTTGCTAGGAAATACTCCACCGTACTTATTACATGGTATTTTAAATTCCTTCTATTAGCTTACACTCTCCTTATATATATATATATATATATATATATATATATATATATATATATATTAAGGTACTATTTTATCGACGAAAAGCTTTGAATAAATATATTCAATAAAAGTATTCTTGTTTTAAAATTATTTTTAATTTATTAATTATATATATATATATATATATATATATATATATAGTAAAAATTTCAATGGATAATAAAATACATTTTTATTCATACAGTCATGTCCGAATACACTTTTTAATTTGCAGTGAATAACATTTGATGTTAATACATTTCTTTTCAAATATTTATTCAATAATTAAACTATAAAAGGGTTTATAATTTTTTAGGTCTAGGTAGGATTCGAACTGAGTATCTTCATGTACAAAATCTAGCGCTTGACAATTTTCCCATTGCTTAAAGTGTATTTTCAAAGAAGTATATGAATTTTTCTTTTGCTCCCATCTATTAGTTGTCGAAACCTTCATCGTACAACCATGCATTGTTGCCACAACATTTTTACCACATAATATAAATAATGCTCAACGATTAAAAATGAACGAAAAGAATAAAATGACCTAACAAACTGGATTACCGTTATCGATCCTTGCTTTACAAGACGGACAAGAAAGGAAAGCGAAAAGAAACTACAACACAATGCAAGCGACAAGAAAAAGAAATCGTATAAATACTAATAAACAAAAAATAATAGTCCAATACCATACATAGAAAAAAATTTGGAAAATTTCAAAGAAATTCGCTATCTATTTTGCGACTTAATATTGTTATTATGGCATATGTACATTCATAAAAGAGAGTAAAACAAAATATTTTTTGTTGATTTAAGTAGGAATTTACATTACAAATTTTTTCTGAATTGTTAAAGTAAAATTCTGAAACAGCTGTTTAGTTTATTTTGTAACTCGATTGTCGTTATACCCTCAGATCAGTAACACAGCCTCGGGTAGGGGGTTGAATATCGACATTCCGCCCAGACTTGGAACTAATTTACGCCCTTATGGCGACATTTTAGAAAATAAATGAAATTCTCCACCATTATAACGTTTATGATTAGACACAAGTCGGGAATAGTAGTTTATTATAATTTGATCGCTGTTATAAATACACCTAGATGTAGCAAGTACATGGTAGAGGGCGGGGTTCACTTAGGAAATAGTTGAAACTGTTGCAACAAATAAGGCGTGCAAACTGTAAAGTTTTATTTTTAAAAGCTAATATTCTGTAAAGATATTTTGATCTTGGGACGCTTTGTAAGCGCCCTTTGTAAGTTTTATTTGTATCAAAGTCACGCACATTAAAGCCCTACAACATATTGGTTAAGAGCTCTCTGCAAGTTAATTTATACGAAAACTAACAATTTGGGGCTATTATATTATTAAAGCTACTCCTATTAGACCATGATGGTGTCCGACCGGCTGTGGAATATTCTTGACTACTTGATCACAAGGACCGAGGGCCGGGGCACCATAAGACCGGAGGTACGAGTATGTACGGGATCAAGAGGCCTACCGTTAGACTGGTCACCGAGACGCCTCCAGGACGAGACAAGTCTTTGACCAGTCTTGGCCTCTACTTCCAGAAGTAGAGCCTCCCCACTAGCCCTGGAGGGCTCCAGGAACGTCTTGATTGGTGTGAGCAGTCAACAAGTATCTTGTCCAGATCTGTCATGGTGGCCGCGTAAATTGTCAGGCTAGAGGGATGAATACGGCGCGAGCGTTCACTGTTATCCACAACGAATTGTGTTTAGGAGAATTATATTTTTAATATTTTTTTATAATAGCTTTAAGAATTAAAGACTTATTATTATTTTTTTTGTCTTCATAAATCTCGTTCTATTTTACAGAGTTGTTCTTCGGCTGAGGACGCGAACGTATCCACCGGAAGCCACCGAGGGGGCGTCGTCTTGGCCAGCAGCGTGATGAGTGACGACACATCCGCCGGAAGTTCTGCGGACACTTCCGCCACCTTGATATCGTCGGTGTTGTTTTTGTTATGTTTAGATGTAACAACAGAAACGTTTTTAACGAGTATCACTTGAACATAATTCTGTATCTGTGTATTTGGAGACCTGTGATTGTGGCTGCCCGTAACGTTGTGACGCACAGATGTGCAATTTCCTAAAGACAAGGTAAACCTGTGCGTTGTTCATTAACAAGTTTGGGTTGGTTGTGGTAATGTTCTTTAGATTATAATTGTAACAAAGCATTTACATAACTAAAAAAAACACACACAATACCCATATTCCAGATTTGTTTTGAGAGCCTACGTTTTTGGAACGGTCTGTAGTAAATGATAACATTAGATTATTATTCTCAAACCTAACGTTGTGAAGAATGGGTGATGAAGACACTGAGGAACAGCATTCAGTCTGAGATTCCAAGCCCCCGAACCTCCGAACCCCCCCCCCTATTTAGTCTTGACACATAATTTTTACACCACTGTCTTCTGTAATTATGTTCACAAAAGGTACATACTAAAAAAACTCACTAATCACTAGTCTATCTAACCAGCCTAGTTTCGGCGACCATCTCGCCTTCATCAGTGATGCTATTACGTTAATTTTAATCACAACGAGAGTTTAAATTGACGAGAGAGATTGTCTTGTACAAAGTATCAAGCAGATATTAAGTTGGGATATTTAAGAAATCAAACAACAAAGCCTTAATAATTTGCTGAACCAATATTAACTGAAACGTTTTGTAGAGTATCAGCTGTGTCGCCATGGTTACCGGATCTAGTCTCGCTAAATAACCCAGTTATTAGTGAGGTGTTCGGTACATTTGTGTTTCCACTAATTAGGTTACAATTAACAATATAGATTATTTTGAATTAAATAGAAAAAAAGTTTAAATTAAATTTAATTAAAATTTAAAGCAAAAGAACAAAAGTGCAACACAAAAACCATTGATATTTTTGTACATTTAGTAGACTTACAAATAATATTCGAGCTGGCTTGTGTGATAACCTTATAAACAAAATAAATATACACAAACTCACAGTTATAAAAACACGTTTGATGTGTGAGTCAAATAAATCGACTTATTAGGAATTTGGCAACGTTTCGACGACTAAATTGTCGTCCTCATTCAGGGCTACAAATATAATAGACAGAATTAACATCTAATTCATAAGAATTCACAACAAAATTAACATAAAATCAAAAACATTACAACAAGTTGTTAATACTAATAAATTAACAAAATAACAATACAAATAAATTAAGTAATTAAAACACACACTGTAACACGTGATAGTCCATGATAATAAAAACTATAAACAATTGATTAAAATGTGTCAAAGAAATTCCCAATCAATGTAACAGTAATACTGTAATCATGTAATAAAAATAATTCATTACCTGGTCCATCAACAACTAGAACCCTTAAGAGTTTCTGTCATAGACTACCACGTTTTATAGTTTTTTTTATTATTTAATTTATTTGTGTTGTTGTTTTGTTAATTTATTAGTAATAATAACTTATTGTAAAGTTTTTGATATTTTGTTAGTTATTACGACTTAGATGTTACTTCTGTCTATCATTCTTGTAGGCCTGAGTGAGGACGACAATTTAGTCGTCGAAACGTTGCCAAATTCCTAATAAATCGATTTCTTGACTCACTCATCAACCGTGTTTTTATTTAACGACATTTTGTGAGTGTACACCCCATCACCACAGTTATAAAGCTTTAATTTCATACGCGTTTCGGCCACATATGTCATCATAATCAGTGATGCTACTACAAACATATAAATGTTGAAGTTATATATTTGTACTAGTATCACTGATGATGACATAAATAATCGAAAAGCGTATTAAATTAAAGTTTTATAATTGTAAGTGTGTATATGTATTTCATAGACTTATGTTTGTATAAAACAAATTAGAAATACAATTTGACAATGTACAATAGTTACGATGAGAAAAACAAGCGTCACGATGTTTGCCAATATACCCAAGTGTGTGCTCTTTTCGCCTCGGTTTGGTTAACGACAGATAAATCCTTGAGTTTTGTAGAGTATTGCCTACATAGAGTGAGTTTATAAAAGAAAATACTTTAAAGTAATTTCTCATCCTCTGGAGAGCCTCGGTAAAGATTAGAGAGTTTGATAAATATCCTTCAAGCTTGTTGCTGTTCGTACACAACCTTTTTGTTTACGTTATTTTTCTACAGATTTATATTTACCTCAGTTTAATAGTTTTGTACATTTTTAACATCCGGTCATCAATGCAACAAGTATTTTAGCAAACTCTTTCCTCTTTGTTTGTCAATTATTTAAACAATTCTTTTTTAATATTACTTGTTTAACTTGAGTTCTTGTAAAGATTTAATTTATGTTTGTTTTTACCATTAAGATTTGTAGAACCGTTTGTAAGTTTAAGATTTTAACGAGCGATATATTCGAGGTTTTCTGCTATTTCTAGTGTCACCTTGTTAAATCTTGTTTCGGAGAACTTCTATTTGCAGTGTAGAAAGTCCTGAACGATGGAGTTTTTACGAAACGCGTCGAGAAGTGTTATGGGGACAGTGTAGAAAATTATGATAGTCGCAATACTATTGTATAATGTAGCAGAAACTT